>JANHGL010007510.1:0-33172 GCA_024611195.1 Ceyx melanurus | reverse complement strand
GTGATCCTGCTCAGGCAGGGGGGTTGGACTAGATGATCTTCTAGGTCCCTTCCAACCCCTAATATCTGTGAATTTGTATCCAGTTTTCCTTGATTAGGTGATTGTAAATAGGTGCCCAGGTGTCTCTAAAATTACTATAAGAGAATTCAATGCCATCAAGGGGCTCCAGCTGGATGGGGAGAGTTGTATTACCATGCAGCTCCAGAGATGATTTACTACCTGACTGACAACTTGCAATATAAACATTAGTCCAAGCATGATCTTGTCCCAAAACCCCGCCTACGCAGGGAGCCCGGAGTCTTCCTGCCACGCGCCATAAATCCTCTGCGCTTTGCTCATGCCCGGACACTCGAGAACAGCTGTGCCCGGGGATTAGCAGTTTGCAGAAGGCCCGTGCGGGGCTAAATTAGGGTCCCTTGCCCTGGTGGTGAATGCCGCTGTCAGCAGAGCGGGAGTGCTCTGCCGTGCCAGGCTGCAGACTCTGGAGCAGGGGGGTGGTGCAGAGTATGCGTGAGAGTACAGCATCCAGCATCCAGGGGAGAGCGTTGGGTTGCAGTGCTCCAGTTTGAGCTCAGATGCCTGCCTGATTGATAGCTGCCCGGTGTGGTGGGGTATTGAACAACTCATTGTTAGCTGTGTGGTTTTTAAATGTTATTATTTCTATATATTTTACAGTTATATATGTATATATACACATGAAATACAAACAGACTATTTCTGACTTCCAGGAGCTGAAGGATGATAGAGTTTTGGGTTAATTTCTTTTTTTTATAGTGTGCCTGTGTTTCCTTTTTGCTAGCCCATGGCAGCAGAATCAAATTACAAGGCCATTTGGGGCTTCACAGCTAATTTTCAGCTTTTATAGAAGTTTCACTGTGTCATTTTAATTTATTGCAGCTTTGCAACTTCAACTCCCAAAGTAAAAGTATTTTTTGTGCTGGCTGCACTAATTTAAAATACCTCCTGGAGCTTCTAATGACTATCTTGTGTTTATGGTGAAACCTCCCATTTGTCCAAACCCTGGAAGTACATTCTGTTTGATAACTCCTAAGTGTATTTCTCCTATTACATCAGTGCTGAGTACATCAAACCCTAAAGTCAGTTGGTATTTTCAGGTCTTTCTGTAATAAAGAGTAATGAGACCAGACAGTACAGTTCAGATACCTCTTATGTGCTGGCTGAAAGGCCAGCTGCTGAGTAAAGCAGATATAAGTAGATCATTTTTAGCAGGGTTGTTGTCCCCCATCAACAAATCCTTTCTTGGGTGGGTTGGATAAGAATCTGGGTGGAATGTGTCAGGAAGGTGCCTCCTTCTAGATACATCAGCTGGACACAAGTGCTTCCAAATTGTACCATGAGCATTCATGGGGCCATGAGCAAAGCCAGTGGGCTCTGAGTAAAGCAGGTGACTTGTTTCCAAATTGACACAGTTGGAAGGGTTCTTACTATTTTGTTGAAGTTGCTGCACAGGCTTCCCTCTCATATAAGGCTATTTTCCTGGAGCTTCTGTCTCTCTTCTCTATCACAGGTTTGAGGAAAGTAGCTGGAAGGGCTCATCCTGGCCTCGTTTGGGTCTAAGGGTTGCCTCCATTTTTCTTACTCCTTTTGGTGAAAGGCTGATTCTTTGTGCTTTGCTGAGATGGAGGCCAGATAGCACCAAATATGTTTGTGGCTGTTTGTGTGGGCATTTGAGATTTGGAAGGCACCTGCTAATGAGTTGTAGGTCATTTCATGTCAAGTTGGCTAAGTTTCCATCAGGTGGGTTCTTTGCTGTGGCAAAACATATGAATGGTGTATGTTTGGGGATCCCTATCATCTGTGTTAGAGGGAGAGGGCTTTCCTCCTGTTTGCTACCTCCTCACTCCCCACAAGAAGAAAAAATAAAAATAGCCTGCTTCTGGATAGCTGTTAACCTCCAGATTGAATTAGATATTTTGCTGTTGCTTATATAGACTATTTAGATGTATACAGAAGTTAGAGGGGGGTGTGGGTATGTGATCATGTTTTGAGCTTTCCCTCCTTATCCTTGTTTTTGATGCTGCTGTTGGAATTCACCCTTCCTTTTTTCCTGGGAACTAGTGTGAAGGAATTGCTGTCATCCAGAGCAAAGCTCAATCCACTTGCCTCAAGGCCCTACCTCTCCATGTTAGGACTTTGCCTGACTTCCACAGGGAGCAGTTTGTTTATGAGTTTACATTACCTGAATCATCTGGGGTCGGTATGAAGGGAACAATGCAGGGCAGTGGAAATGTCATCTCAGATGGTGGAGGGGAGGAAAGAATGGAGTTAGCAGTACAGTTAACTCTTCCCCCCCCCCCCCTTTTTTTTGCCTGTTTCCTCACCTGCCCAGCTGTGTAGTAGGTTAGAAGTACGTGTCTGTTCTTATTCTTATGAAAGTAGACTTTGTTCTCTGAAGACTGCTAATCATGCCCCATGGGGGTGTAATCAGTTATAAGGTATTTAATAGAGAGCAGGCGGGAACAGGCCGCCTGGCTGGGCTGGCAGATTGCAACACTACAATTATAAAGGGCCCCTTTCCCCCACTCACCCGCCCACCCGTGGCAGGATGAGGGTTGTACCTTGAAACAGTATTAAGTCTATGAAAAATAAAGATAGAGTGGGGGAAGGGAGGGGAGAGGCTGAAGAGGCAGCTGCTATTCCAGGAAACGGGCAGACCTGCGTTGTGTGAGAGTTGTAGCCACTGCAGGTTGCATTGTTGAGGCTTGTGGGAGTTTGGGTGCCGTCACCATCCAAGTGGATTGCCCAGGGATGGCCCTTGGCAGCCTGTAGAGCAGCAGGGGCTTCCATCCTCTAAGAAATGGGTTTCTTGTGGTGGCTGGGGTTGGAGAGGTATGGAGTGGTTAGAAGTAGAGAAGCCCTTTCTCTTGCATGTAGTGATTTAGACACCTAATCTGTTTGGGTGCTTTTGTAAATCTTGCCAGGCTTCTATTTATATCTTTGGATATAAATCTATTGGTAAATCTAGCCTTTTGTACCTCTTTCTTCCAAGTACTGAAGCTACTGGGGCAGCTTACCTCACTGGTTTAGAAAGGAATAGGCAGATTGAGGCCTTGAATTTTAGCGGGTCTGGGAAAGTCTACTGGTTCTCCTCTGGTCTCTTTTTGTTACCTAATACCAGACCATTCCTCTCAGTGAGGGCCTTGAAATGCACTTGTGGGGTGTAGAGCAGCTGGGCCACAGCCTTATAAACCATCCCTTCTCTGGCAGCTTGCTAGATGCATTGGCATGTTCCTGGAGCTTGTGGCTACTGACCTTTCACCTTCCAGGTTCTCCAGACATGACTGTGCTTCAGCTTCTGTTGGTGCTCTTTGAATTCTCTGACACTGTTCTGTGCAGTGACAGCACAGGGCTTCCTCCATGTGTGTGCTCTTTGCTTCTTGGAAAGCAGAAAGGGAATACAAGTTCTATGGTTATCTGTGTTAAATAGTTGCTGTCATTTTTGTCTTATGAAATACTGCTCCTTTCTGACATCCCTCTGTTTTGCTGAATTTCAGAACCTACTCTGTGGAGCACAGAAAATAGAAACTTTTTTTTTTGGCAGCCTTTGGGCTGTTGGTGTATGTTCAAGTGGGACATATTAATGCTACAGTGCTCGTGACAGCCTTGGCTTTCCTGCTTGGTGCTGAGAGAACACTGGCTTTTAAATGTCACTCTTGGCCCTTAGGAATGGGCAATGGGAGTCTTTAGGAGTGGGTTGATGTTTAGTTGTATTATAGAAAGTAAGTGTAGTTGAGGGTTTGTAATACAGTTCCCTTCCTTCTGTGGACTTGAGTTCTGCTGACAACTGCATCTCCTGATGCATCCTCATCTTTTTCCCTTCAGAGTAATTTCATGTTTGGGAATCATGAATTATTTTGAAAGCTTTGGGATTTTCAGGAATGCCACAAAAAGGAGCAGTAGTGGGTCTGTGACTAAAATAGTAAGGTTGTGAGATGAGATGTTACTTGATGTCTTGGGTTTTTGTGCGTGGAGTCTGTCTTCTCTTGATCATCTAAGTGACTGGGTGTCAGTGCTGTAGGGAGAGAATAACATACCATGAAGAACAGATAGATCTGTTTCTGTGAGCAGTGTTTACTGAAGGGTTTTTTGGTAATGAGGAAGTGCCTGCATCTCAGAAAAGCTGCTTGACTTAAGGTAGAGTGGTTTCATGGGGATGGAAAAAACCTTGAATCTGCCCATGCACCTCTGATTCCCGAAGCCAGCTTCTTATTCAGCTCTGTCCCCTCAGTGTTATGTTTGCCCCTTGTGTTATAGGAAAAGTCAGGGAAATTCCCTTCCAGGGCTACTGCACAGAACTGTTCCTTCCCTGGAACATGGTTACTTCCCAGCCCTCGTGGTGGCTCTTGTGCTCTCTGTGGCTTGTGTGGCCAATTGACAGCTCTTCTGCCTTACTCTCTCTTGTCCCATGGCTCCAGAAGTTGCCTGAAGAACTCGAGGACTCTTCTACAGATGAATTAGTTTGAGGCCGAAGCTGTTGTTGGGGTCCTGGCAGTTGCAGGGCTGATGTGCAGGGGAAGGATGGCGGGTGTCAGCAAGGTGGGTGTGCGGGCTCGCTGCTTGTTTTCCTTCTCTGCCTGGTGAGGAATGCAACGTGTTTGCCTTCCTTGGCCTGTGGTTGCAGCCGCATTCCAGCGCAGGGAGTCAGCAGGCGGCGGGCGGCGTGCTGTTCATGCCCCCTGGCTACATGCTTTCAGCTCCACATCAAAGGTGTGTTTAGTGTGTAGCTTGTGCCATTCCTGGCCACACCTGGTAGCCTGCGGGCATGCAGGAGGTGGAGTCTGGCTGTGTTTGCAGATGGCATTCAGGGTTCAGACTGCTTGCTGGTGGAAAAGCTGGAGCTGAGTCCGTGCTAAACAACCCCAGGAATGCAGCGGGAGAGCTGAGCGGCACAGTCACTCCAGGGGCATGTCCTAGCAGCAATGTTTCCTTTAGAGCTGCAGCAAAATACCTCATGCCTGCTCCTCCAAAGGAACTGACTGTTTGCTTGGGTGTGTTGTAGGGTTTAATTTACACCGATGAGGCCAATTAAGGTTGGTTTGTACCCCCATGTGTGCCTAGCAATCAGTAGATGTTTGAGTGGCTGGTGCCATCAAGCTCTGCTCTGTACAAACTGTGCATGAGATGTCTGCCTGGAGATGGAATGTCTCTGGGAATTAACCCAGGCAGAAGTTCTTCCTTCAGTCAGTGGATAAATGTTCATGAACATATGTGCTGCACCTGAATTGCTACAGCTTATTCTGGAAAAGCTTCCTTTTTTTTTTCAGGCTGTTACTTCAAAAAATTAGGATGGAAAGCTTGGGGAAGGATGGCACATCATGATGCAGATGCATTATTTTGGACCCTTGACATGATGCCTGTGAAAAATGGTCATTAGTTTTCTGTGCCCCTATCATGCAAGACATCCTTGTCCTCTTTATGTAAGTCTTTCATTTGCCTGGCATAGGGAAATGTGTACCCTTTGGCAGTGTCAGTATGGGCAGCCCACAGGCAAGGCTTGTGCAAAGAACAGAAGATCATCATCTGTGTTCTGGGTAAGCCCTGGGTCGTTCCTTTCATTACCTAGTTTCCTTTGATCATTGGGACTTACAGTTTTTCCTTCTGGCAATTTCTAGTAGCCTGAAAATCTGTGGCCTGCCAGTCGTTTCCATATTAAAGCTAGTCAGAAGACCTCCCTACTGTCATCCTTAGACTGTAACATGCATGAAAAGATTGGCTGTCAGAAGTGCTCTGGCTATAGCATCCTGATTGCTTTTTAGCTGTTGCCACAGCTTCTGGGTCAATTGTTGCAGAGCTAATATTAGGAGACTGCTCCATGTCACCCTTTCTCCATAAGGATGTATCACTTTTTAAAGCAGAATCTCAATCATAGGTCATTAGAGGAATGTTACTTATTCCAAAAGACTCTTATCATTGTGTATTGGGTGGAAATTATTCCAATTGGGCTTACATCTCTCTTGATTTAATGTAAACTGTCCATTTTACTTCAAACCAGTTGGCATTGACTCAGTACCAGACTTTTAGGGCTTGGATGTTGACAAGAAAGTGTGTTGTCTGAATTTTTGTTTTTCTTCCACCGTTCTTCAGTGACAAACTGAGCAGTATGCATGAGGTGTAGAGGTAAGTCTAAAAATGTGTGATGTGGAATGTTATCGATAGAAGGTTTGTTTATAATCATTGGGCATTTCAGTTTTGTTGTGCAATACAGGCTATGGCTGCAAAAATGGAGGTCTTGTTTAGGATTAAATACTGCTTCTGCTGTAACTTTCCAATTTCCAGGAAGGGAATAAGGGAGCCAGAATGACAGTGATTAGTTCCTTGGTTTGGTTTCCCAGCTGGCCTTCAGGACTGTGTAGGTATCCATATCTGTGTGCTTCTGTGTCCAGTCTCAAGCACCTCTGCCGGGAGATGTGCTTCTCTAGCTAGAGCCATAACCCTCACAGAGCGACTAGATCCCCCCCTGGTGGGACAAGGAGCAGAAAGCAGGGCTATGGCTGAACAGTAAAACTGGCAATCGGGCTGATCCTGGGGCACCTGGAGTCAGCAGCAGAAGTGGGGTTTCTCCAGGTGAGACATTCCTTAGTCCAGAGTCACAGACTCTGTAGAGATGAGCTTGTGCAGCTGCTTGAGGCAGAAAGCATGAGCAAACAGCTTGCTGTCAACACTGGACAAACACCTTACCTTTGCAGCATCTGCCTGGCTATATGCTGCATTTCTCCATAGCCTTTGCCCTTGGATGAGTGGTGAGCCACTAACTCTTTGATTTAATCTGACACTTGACCAAAACAAAAACCAACCCCAAAACAAGGAGTCTGGAGTATGATGGCTTGCTTTCTTTAGAATATCTGGGGATGATTGTCCTCTGCTCTCTGTTAGTCCTTTTGAGGTTAAGGGACTTCACTATCTCTTGTTCATAGTTTGTTCTCTGAAGAGCTACATAGAGCTTACTTATGGGGGTGTGTGTCTGTGTGTCTACAAGGAGGAGACCTATGTAGGTGAGAGCCTGTCTTCACTGCTAAAGAGGAGATGATTTTCCTTAACCTCAGAATAATTAATGGGCTTACACTATCCCAAAGGATCATGGTGGTAAAGACATTTCAGTTCTAGAAGAGCAGTGCTGGGCAGGGGATGTAGTGCTAGTCTGGACAAGCTGACCTTGCACAGTTAACCTGCTTGGCCTTTGCTGCAATTGCCCCTTGAGAGAAATTATGAGCCTAGTAAGTGCAATACCACATGTACAGAAAGACAAGCAGTGCAGCCTTTGACTGCTGGCAACAGGCAGCCTTCCCATGTACAGCCTGTGGGGCAGAGGATGGACGTGTGGGTCCCCTCTGCTGTGTTTAGGATCCTGCTATTACAGGAATAACTGGAGCCCAGGTGAATGTGGAGAGAAGAGCCACAGCCACTTGCGTGCTCTATACAGGTCACCAATGAAAGACAGGTGGGAGGATCTGTTTGTTTTTCCTAAGCTGGATTAAACTATGTTGTATTTCTGTGACTGAATTCTCAGAATAAAATCTCTCAGCAGTTCAGTGGTGCCAAGGATTAACAGAATATATATATTTTTTAAATACAGCTTTTTTAAAAAAAAAACCAACAAAACAACAAACACCTAGAAAAAAAACAAATGAGGCAAACTGAGGCAGATTAACTACAGGTCCACACCACAATAAAGAGAGAAGATGCTCCAGGGTTACATACTGTTTCAGGAGCCATGCTGCTTTATTATTTACAGAATTGAGACAAGTTTTGTGTCTGTTCCTGCCTTTGGCTCAGGCTCTGAATCTGCTAGGCCCAAAGCATGTTTTTGAAATCTGTCTCCTTTCCTCGTTCTGCCTTTGTGGCCTGTTGAGATCACTACTGCCAGTGAGTAGGTGTGGATGCTCTTAACACTTCACATGGTGCCTGGGTGCAGAGGCTGAGCAGAAGTTGATGGGACTACATGATGCTGTCACCAGAGCAGGCAGTGGCTGTGACTTGCATTAAATGGGAGGTGTCTTTGCCTGGTAGGAATCTTGCTTTGCAGAGGAATCAGTAGCAGTTTCAGTTGTAACCTCTGGGAAGGGAAGGGTGTGATCAGCTTTTGGAAAAGGTGGTGAACTCTTGTCGCTTTTCTCCCTTTGGCTGGATAGGTTTATTCCTCTAACACCGCTTCTGTTTCTCAGTGCTATGCTCCTTTTCCCTCCCATCTTATAATGAGCTATTGCTCATTGTAGGTGAAGCAAGAATCAGGTGGCTTCGTTGAAGAATGACCCACTGCTATCCTCACACAATGTTGAAGTCTGTAATTTTATTATGCTGACTGCTGTCTGTATTCTGTCCTGTAGAGATCATAAAATATTTCTGTGTTAGAAGATCTTCTCTGATGAATAGCACAGAGGATGGCTTAAGTTTCCATGGCAATACTTCTGAATGTGCTTCTGTCACCAAAAAAAAGGGGGACTTTAGTTGATTAAGGTTTGTCTGATAATGGGGATGGTGGTGAGACTGCCTGTGAGTTGTTTGCTTGCCTTTGGGTAGTGCCTCTGACTGATACATCATCTGGAGAAGGAGGAAGCTGCTCTATGGCTAAGAGATGGACTGTGTCGTGCAAACTACAGCTGGACTCCTGGACGTGCTGAACTGTTCAGCTACAGATGCAGCTGCACAATCACCCAACAGTTAAGCCTGTACCATTCTCTGCCTCTCACATCTGACCATCTGCTAGGGAAGAGCTAATTAAACCAAAACGATTCTTGCTGGGATTAAACCCCAGCAGCAGAGAGAATTGAGTATAGTACAAATATTGTTCTTCTACTTCTGGATCAGGCTTGCTGCTTTATTTGTACTTATAAAGAATTGCAGGCTATTCAACTCATTTGCTGTCAGGTAGGTGTTTGCCTCATGCACACTTTCCTTTTCTAGCCCAGATCACTCTTGGTTTAGATGCAAGAAATAAGTCTGTGTCTTGCTGAATTTTCCTGTGGTTCATTTATTATGACAGCTGAGGCTATTTAACATGGATTTTTCATGCAAAAACAGTGCACAAAGCTGCTTTTTCTCCTAGTGCCTCAGTTTCTTTACTTATGGAATGGAAATTGTTCTTGCCTTCCTCATTGCTTGTATTTATGGTGAGCATGATTACTGGAGTTGATGGGGGACCACATAACTTTATATTTGCTACAAGCTACCAGTGTGAATCTAAGAATCAAGACCAGATTATTGTGAAAATGTGCCTGCAGCCTTTTGAGAGTTGAAATTTAAATATTATAAAACAGAAAATGTGGAATTGTGGTTCCCTTAGTAACTGCAATCTTGTGTATACCTACAGTCTCTGTTGCCTTGTGATCAGGGCTTCAAAATAGCTCTTTCAAAAAAAAAAAAGGATTTACAACTGGTTCATTTCACGGGTACTGCTGATACTCAGCAGAAGTGACAGCTCACCACGTTGTTCAGAGTTGTGGCACAATTTAGTTTCTGAAGGCCAATAACTGGTTTAGTTCCCTGCAAGGGGCTCTGAGAGGATTCCTGATACTGTCTTCCATGCTGAACATGGAAAACTTGGAAGAGGAAGTTAGTTCTGTATATGGTAGCAAAGAGACAGCAATGGAAGGTAGCAGTGAGGAGAGTGATGGTTGCATTGTGAGAGTGGACATGAGGATGGTTGGAGTGAACTCAGAGACCCAACTGAAGAAGCAAGTAGAGGTGAGAGTACCAGAAAAATGAAGATAAATTGTCAATATTCAGGAGAAACTGTTCAGATGGTTTTGAATGGGGAATGGAAAAGAAAACCCAGTAATTTTGGAACTGCTGGAATTTAAGTTTGACAAATATGTTTCAAAGGGAAATGCTATGGGCTCTGAGGAGACAAGAGGTGATTTTTGACTGTGGATTTGTAGCAGGTCCATGACCTCAGACTTGTTTTGTGTTTGTGCTTATCCCACAGTTAGCAAGAGAACAACATATTTTGGTGGAAGAGGAGCAGTAGTAAGACCATGCCTGGGGACAGTTAGATAATGTGCTCTAACTCCACACTCCAGTTTGCTCAGATAAGCTGTGGATGAGCCATACTCTTAGGAATGAGCAAGTGGGGAATTGCCCTTCAGGTGTATGAACTGCTCCAGATACACTGGCCATCAGCAAGCAAAAGCTGCATGGGTGCATGGAAAGCAGGGTACAGCATAAGTATTTGTGATCACCCTTCCCTTCTTGCCTGGGGAGAATAGACAACATGCTATGCTGTGCTGAGCATTATGATGTTTAGTTGGCATAGGAGTAGGATAACTTTCAAGTAATATAAATGTCAGTACCTTTAATACCTTTGTATGGTGCAGTTACCTTATACTGATTCTGTGAGAGAGCTGTCATTCTGGCTTTTTTGGAAGAAAAACAAAACAGAAAACCTTCTTTGAAGTAGAAAGAGGCAAAAAAGGGTTAACTTCAATATTGGTAAGGATTTGCCATTGCAGGGAGGTTGTACTGGTGTGACTTAATCATATTAGAAACAGCTGTGATTATATTAGTGCAGAATTCTTATATAGGCATCTGTAATTTCATTTGTCTTGTATCTTGTCTATTTAACTTAAGTTGATTCCATGTAAAGTGCTCTTAAACTGAATTAAGAGCATTTACCCAGGAGGGTTGTGCTGCTTTACGTTACTTTCTAAGTCAATTTAATTTAGTACAGTGTATATGTAGATAAGACCTTGGGGAAAAAGCTGATCCTTTTTATTACTTGCTGAGAAGTATGTCATGTTTGTCTGCAGCCATGTGACCATGGAATGAAAGAGCCTGTTGTGGTGTGTGTTGGTGGAGGATGGGTGAATTGATCATCACAAGCCTTTGTACAACTTGGTCCTTCTTAGCCATAATGCTCAATGAAAGGAGATTGCTGCTCCTTATAAATCAGGCTTTTTCTTGCCTAGAACAGATGTGAGCTTCCTGAAATATTATTTTAAGTTTATTCCTCAGCCTGCCAATAAAAGTGCCCACAGACCTGTTTAGAGGGCTGCATATGCAGCAAAAGCAACGTCTCAAAACTCTTGCAATTGTCTAATGTTTAAGAAGATTCAGATGGCTGAGCAGGTTTAAGCTGGACTTCCATACAGGTAGGCAGAGCTTGAAAGAAATTTCACCTCATTTTGATGCTGTTTTCCTGTCACTGGTCTCCTCCCAATATGCACTTCAGTATGTATGGTGACTTACATATAAAACTTATTTATTTTTGCCAGCACCTGCAAGTGTCAGGGCTGGACTTAAGACCTCCTCAACATTGCTGATGCTCTGTAGGCTGGGTCACTGCAACAACTTGTCCATCTGTCCTCTGGAAATAATGCAAATAATGTGCTTTGCTTCCTCGTTTGGCTGTGTAGATGCTGCACAGTGTGTTTGGCCATCTGTGCATCGCTGTGACTCAGAGGGAGTGTTCTGGACAGTGCACTGAGTCAAGTGTATAGGCTGCAGTCATGGAGCATTCTCTAGCATTGTTGTGTTCTCTGCTAGAGAGCTGCCTTAGTCATATTCAGCATTCAGTCACTGTCACTCAGCTGAAGACTGTAGTTTTCCTAGAACTTGTGAAAATACTGAAATGAGGGCTGTTGATAGAATTGCTTGGGATTGTATGAGAGTTAGGAAATACTTACAGGGGCTGACAGTTCACTTCTCAGTGGTTGAAGGATTTAATCTGTTCCTACCTTATCCTAATGAAGCATCTTTTGATTTTTATGCTCAGGGAAGATTTTTTGCTTTTCTTCCCCTCTTACACAGAACAGGAGCTGACAGAGGTCTGGGAAGGGAATTCCTACATGCTGATTTTTTACAGAAATGTTCATCTGATTTCTTTTGCACTTCTTTTCAAATGTTTGCTTGCTGCAGCTGTTTCCTGACTTGTATTTGAGAAAGGTTAAGGCCATGGCTACCAAATTCCCTCATGTTCCACCCATGTTTTGCCAGATAAATATTCTTAAGAGTATCAAGATTTGTTTTTTCTAGCAGGGCCCAGACAGTTACTTTCAGGAACCTGTAAGTGTTCTCCTGATCTCCAGGAGTTTTTTACTAATGTCCTGGTATTTACATAGTTTTAAATATCTGAGAAATGTGCTCCTAAAGTCTTCCCATGGAAGATCTTGAAAGAACACAGGTAAGAAGACAGTGGGGAGGGATGTGAAACCCACTGTGCAAAGATGAAGAGGTTCTGAAATTTTGTAGCCCAAACCACCTTGTGAGAATTGAAAGGACAGGTGAACAAGAAAAGAACAAGTCAATGGGATCATTAAACAAACTAAACAGGCTTCTGGTGCATCAGCAGTTCTGGATGAGAAGCTGTCGGTAGCCCTCGATGTAGCCCTCAGTGCTGAAGGTAACTTGGGAAATCACCTTTTGCCACTGCTCCTGTGCAATTTCAGATGTAGCCATTAAAGGTGGTTCTATGTTCTCATATGCATTATAAAGCCAGCATTCATTCCCTGGTCAGAATCTCCCCTGGGTATTTTTATTCTCCATTAACATTCCTTCTGGGGATTGGATTCTGGTCTTTTGCTTCCTGTCCTCTTCCTGTTCAGATGTTAATCAGCTGTTGTGCTCTATTCCAGTTACATGTGAGTGATGCTGGTGGTACTTGAGCAATGTTGATCTGCCCTGGCTTTTATAAAAGTGTTTGAGAAACAAATCTACTCTTAACACAGCTAAGAGAGGAGATAATAAAGTATATCTAAGGATACTGAGTGCAACTGAATTAAGGGGACTGGGATCTTAGCAGGACTGTAAGAAAAGTACAATTCTTATTACTTTTAAGAGACTTCCACAGGGTGCAGTGGGTATGACAGACACATGATACATCCGGAGACACTGACATTCAGCCAGAGCTATGTAAGACTGTACAGTCTGGGGACTTCATTTTCTTTGGAAATATGTTAGGTGTTAAGTAGGGCTTGCTACATGAACTGTTTGTTGTTCAACAACTAGCCTGCTCCTTTTTCTTGATAGCTCTTGGAATTGTTCCCATTCAGGGAACAGAGGTTTCTGCCTGACAGTCAAGGTTAATTGGTATGGAAAAGCAGGAATGAGCAATAATCCTCCCGAAACTCAATTTTAATCCAAGAGTCACTATAATGCTCTTACATCCCAATCGTGAGCATTAGCAGAACTGAAATGAGAGTTTCTGCACTAGGAACTGTCATCCTCTTATTTTTAAAATGAGCTTCAAAGTAACCTGCAGCAGAATGGATCTGAATGTACTTTTGAGATGCTCTCTTTGAAGAGATTGCTCTCATTAAATGTTAAAGTGTCCTTTAATAACCTCACACTTCTTTTCCATTGTGCTCCATAGTAGCAGACTACAGGTTCTGGTTTAAACTTCACACACTTTCTTTGTACTGGACAAGACTTCTTGATGCAGCATTGTATTATCCATCTGAATGATTAGTCGTCTTGATCAGATTTAACTGCAGCAGCTTCTTGCATAGTCTGGCTTGAGATGTGGAGGCTAAGGTTGCCTCTGTCCATAAGCATGGGAAGGCAACTGGACCAATCTCTCTTGCTTTTGCTTCTCACCATAGTGAAGAGTCAGTGTTGCACCCTAAAGCAGGATGTGCCAATGTCCTGTACTGGATATGCATTTGGAGTATATGTCATCCCACACAGAGTGAACATTCTGCATTAGCTGTGGTGATCAGACATGTGGCACAGAACAGTGGCATAATGTTTGCTCTTTTTACATGTGAGTATTGCATTTGAAGTTTTTTGGAGTACACTGACTGTTATAGTCAGTGTTTTTGTAGTGTTGCATTAGAAACAAACGTGACTGTGATTGTGTTACAGAATCCGTTTTCTCTGTCATAGAGTATCTCTCAATAAAAAACAAAGGTTAAGAAGGCAGGCAAGAGGAAGGGTTATTTTCTTGGGTTATTTTTTGTTTTTGTTAGCATTTAAGAAGAAAAGGACAGAAAGATGGCGTAGTGCCTGAACCCTGCTAAGCGGGCTGTTTTATGAGGTCAGAAAAGACAACTCAAGAGAAAGTAATGATTAGGAAAACCCTGACTCTTCACAGCAACTGAACATTTCCTGAAATGCTGAGCAGACAAACTCTGTGCATCCTAGAACCAAAGCTTAGTATTAGCTACCTCAGGCCTCAAGGGACTTGCCTAGTATCAGGAAGACAGAAGGTGCTTACAAATGCTGCTGATTTTTCCCTTTAGTGCTTTCCCTTTTCTTCCCAGGTGTTTGTTCCTTTTTGGACCTTTTTTTGTATGGTATGGACCTTCTTCTTGTAACTGCAGACAAAGTGATGCTGACAAGTACCATTGTGGCTTTGCATGCATGCCAAGTGGTTGTTAGTTCTGTGGGCCCTGTACAGGGTAGTCTTAAACAATTCTGTGCTACATCATGTTTGTTCTGGTGTATGGTAAAGGTTTTGCCTTTCTCAGATCTCATAGCAAGTGAATTTTATGCTAAGGGTGCTCTCTGGTAAAAAGAGCAAGAATCAAGCTTGTTTACTGCCTGTGCAGCTGCATTCACTCACTGTCACTGCACTCCCTCCCTGCAAAGAGTAAAGCAGTTGGTTGTATGTGTTTTGTCTTTGTGAGGAGGTGGAGGAATCCTTAGCTTTTTGCATTAAACAGGTTGTTTGATTGCCACTGCAGTCTTCTGAACCTTTTGCCTGGAAGATGTGACTATTGCTGATCATTGTGAGCCCAAGCCTTGTAACCCTTAAGGAGCCATTCTAGTGAAGCTTTCACTTGCCAGTAAGTTTAGAAATAGGAATGGAACTACAGTGGGTAGTAGCTAGAACACAGTAGAATTGGAGCTACTGCAAATGATAGTCTGCTATGAGGATAACTCTAAATGTTAAGGAAAGTTGCTGATGAGAGATGGAAAAGGCAGATAAAAGGAATCAGGAGGTTAAGTTTCCTCTTGTATTACAGTGCTAATTAGAATAGCTGAAGAGCTACCTTCTGCTGTAGCTCCAGGCTAAATCTGAGCTTCTCCAGGGTAGTCAGAATATGGACTTGACAGAGGCTTGTGCACAGCGTGGTGAGCAGACAGAGGCTTGTGCACAGCGTGGTGAGCAGACAGAGGCTTGTGCACAGCGTGGTGAGCAGAATTGGTGCTGCCTTCTATTTCTGGATATTACCTCTATCTGTTTCTGCTTCGGAGCAAGGTCTGTCTATTCTGCAGAGAGTACCTGCTCCTCTCTGAACAGAAGTGTGGTGAATTAAGCCACCTCAGGATTCTCTCTCTGTGAACGCAAAGGATGCTCAGTGCAGGGAAGCCTGCAGAACAAAATTAGGTTGGTGATGTGAGGTGATTTGAGAAGAATGACAGAGCCTGGATTCCTGATGTTGGGTGGGAATGCGGGTGGGGAAGCAGTGACCCCTGGAGCCATCTAGAAAAAAAACATCTGCCTTTCAGAGGTCAGTTACTGGTCTGCACAGGCATCCTGCTCAGTGGAGATATGGATAAAAGACCTTCCTTTTCTGGCACCCAGAGAAGACAAGGAGCTTATTTTACTGGAGGGTCTTGGCATTAGACAGCATTCTGCTGGTGCAGCAGTTTGCTGCCGACTCCTACCTTGGCACCTGGCCGTGGGTTGCTCTGAGCATGCCTGCCTGTTTCCATGTCTTTTGCTGATAGGTGACTGACATCGAGTTTCCTTTCTCATGTTTCAGGAGCTGTTGGCCAGATGCTGCTGGATGCTGACAAGGGAAAGCTGATTCAGAGACAAGCGGCCAGAAGTGTTTGGACATGTCTCTCACTTAGGATCTGTAAGTCCTTGTTTGAGGGAAAGTTGCCTGGAGGCACTGTATTTAAGTGTCTCTGGAAAATCTCAGATTATGAGGGTAGGTTTTAAATCCTGGTATCTTTTCCAGGTAGATGAGGATGAGACAGCAGGTAGCATAGTTGCTGGCTCTGGGATAGGATGCAGGACAGTCCTATTTGAGCTTGAGGAACTGTGTGCTGAGAGAAAGGGAGTCCTTTGGTGTGTTTGTTCTGAGCACCTCTGCAGTGGAAACACATGTAGACCCATGGGTGCTGCTGTTCCTGAAAGCCTCTGCTTGTCTGCCAGCCCATGGAACTGATGGTTTTGCCTTGATGTTGAACCAGCTCCTACTGGGAGCTGGTGGAAAAACAGATTGAAACTATGCTTCTTGGAGATGCAAGTTCTCCCCCTCTCTCTCTTTCTCCTCCCATACTTTCTTTTTTGCCCCACAGGGCAGCTATGCTGTTGTGAAGCTTTTTTTTCCTGTGCTAGTCGAGACCCGACTGTAGCATTTTAGTAAGGAAAGGGGCCAGACGGCTTGTTGGGGCAGGGCCAGCACAAGGGCACCTCTTCAGTTTGTTTTGGCAAAGCTTGAGTTTGCATGGTCTTGGTTGCCTGCTTGTTCCATTCACCTTCTATCTGCCTCTCCCCGTGTGGGTACAACTGTTCCACACCCTGCACTCCTGTCCCACCTCGCAGGGCATGTTGCAATTGACAGGGAAAAAGCAGCACAGTGGCAGAAGTGCATTAGGGAGGGGAAGGCTCCATAGCAGTCTCTCTCACACCAGTGATGGCTCCCAGATCAGTCTCATTCTCTTCTTGTAGTGATGGTTCCTCTGGGCTTTGAGCAGAGAGAAAGATTCTTTCTGAACTTGGGTTGTATCCCTGGTTGGCTGGACACTATTTCACAGAAACCTGTAAACAGTGATGTAGAGCATGGTGTGTTGCTTGCTGGAAGGTAGAGAGCAACTTGCCTTCCTCTGTGGTGGAGGTGTGGGTTATCACAGCTGTAGGCACAAGGATGTAATGTTTTGGCTCAAACAAGACTAATAATTGCCAGCTCATTTGTAGGTGAGAAGCACAGTCTTGAGGTAATTTTTAGCATTACCACTTTTCTGTACCAAAGGCTTTGCAGTTAGCATCCTCTGCAGTAGCAAGGAAGACTAGCTGGGAGGGTTCCATTTCACAAGAGGTTTGTTTAGTCCTTCCTGGAACCAAGGTTCCCTTGAAGCTATTGCTTCATGAATTTTGAGTTTGTGTGGTCCCAGTTGCCTGAATGCTTTGGGTGTGTCCTTGCCGGGTACCTTTCCAGCTCTTGCTGGGCTATGTGGCCCAACTAGCCTAAGCTAATTTCATTTACTTTCAGAAGATCTGCTGTGGGCTGGGGTAGGTACTTGGAGTAAAATGACCATCCCGTTGTTCTAGGTTATAAATATTCCCTATTCCTTATGTATTTATGGGGGGAGATTTGAAACTGGCTTTTTTGATGGATGCTAAGCTGTTTCTCTTCTTTAGGGCATCTGAGTGAGTGTCCCTGCTTTATGAGGCTTCAGATTTGACCCCAGGCTGGTAAGTGCTCAGGTCCTTGTGGAGTGGAGAAATGTTTGTGATGTCAGCTTTATTTCATTTCTGACAGAGTGGTTGTAATGGTATGGTACCTCCTTTTGACAACCCTCCTGTGGTCTGCTCCATTGGGGTTCCAGCATAAGCCAAAAACTTCTGGGTTTGGGCTCTTTAATGGCTGGAGTCTCCTCCCACATAACCCCTGCTGACAGTGGCAGCACATGATCAATAATTCCTGCTCTGGCTGTCACTGCTGCCTGTGAGGCTTGTAGTTTCCATATTGGAAAAGGCCTTTCCTAAAGAGCCTAATCAATATGCTGCTGTGAGGTCTGTTGTCATTTGCTATATATAATCTGGACACACACAAACTACGTGAGTGAGCGTGTGTAGAGGGGGGGAGGATGTGCCAGCCCTCTGCTCTCACTGGCTGGGAGAAGGACACAGCTACCTCTTACTTTGCTCCCTCTTCTGCAGCTGCCGCTCAAGGCTTGTGGCCTCATCCTCTCCCTGCTCTATTAGCACTCTGCATGGGGACCTGCTTTGCAACTCCAGGGGAGCCAATTTCCTGCTGGGTCACTTCTAGGGTTCGATGGAGGGCCTGTGACACTCTCTTCTGTGCACTTTCTGCTGTTGGTAGGTAACCTGCTTTCGGAGCCACGCAGGTGGGAGGATGTCGAGCACAGCTCCATCGAAGAAGCCTTACCGCAAGGCACCCCCGCAGCATCGCGAGATCCGCCACGAGGTGCCCATCATTCGTGACGACCAGGATGGAGTGATCTTGGCTGAGCAGAGTCAGGTAACAGCTTGCCGGGTGGCAAAGGGCTTAACACCATTGCACCAGCAAACAGGGTTTAGTTACACCGAGGCAGGCCAGTTCAAGCAGGCAGAGGGGTTTGAGGTTTGCAACCCGAACTTTTCCTCATCATGGTCTCTGGAGTCCAGCAGTGAGAAGGAAGTGAGAGGATGCAAAGCAGAGTTGAACTTCAGGAACCAAACTGTGTCGCCAGCACTTCCACGTGGTGGAAAGATGGGGCAGCGAAGCGGGAAGCGGTGCCCAAAACACAGCTGTGGGCACCTCAACAAATTTGTGAGCCGTAGCGTGGAGTCAGTTGTGGTGTCTGGAGATAAAACACCCCACCCCACTGGCTCTTTCAAGAGCAGAAGCCTTGAACGCTCGCTTATGTTTAAAGAGCCTCCTGAAGTCCTGACGCCAAGGAAGTTTCAGGTCTCCTCTACACACCTGCCTCTCAAAGGGATTCTGAAGCAGAGCAGTGTGACAGGCCCATGCCCTGAGAGCTTACGCAAGTCCCGCTCCGTAGAAACGCTTTCCCGTGGCCGTGGCTCACTCAAGTGCAGTGACCCTCAGCTCGCTCTCAGCCGTGGAGAGAAACGCTCGCTGGAGCGCAGCAGCGGCAGCGCCACTGGCTCTGTCAAGCGCCGGGAGAAGATCACAGAGGAAAAACTGCAGTTCTCCAAATTCTTGGATGAGATTACCCAGCGGGTGCTGAGTCCCATCCGCTTACGCTCACCAGGAGACACCAGGGGAGCAGAACAAGACCAGAACTGTCCCCTTGTCTCCAGAAGCTCCATGCCAGAAGGCCAAGGGGAAAGTCACCAGCAAGGGGTCAAAACCAAGCGTGCAACAGAAAGATCCCCCCGCACAAGTAGAAGAAAAGCAGAAAAGAAATGTGAGGGGCTGGGAATGGCTTCATGCCAGAGAAATTGTTCTGAGGAGGCTGAGAGAGCTTCCAGACTAAGAAAGAAACCCATGCTTGGGAGGAAAGACAGCAAGGAAAAACTTGCCTTGGAGAGAAGGGTAGTAGATCTGTGTCAGTATGAGCTGCAGCAGCTGGCAGACCTGGGGCTGACAGGGACATCCTCTGGGCTGCAGCACTCACTGTCTTCATGGAAAAGCAGTGCAGAGGGCAGAAGGGATGAAAGCAGTCCCTGTTCACGGCTATTGCAGCCACACCATCTGTGTGCTAAACTTGGGCAGAAGCGTGCAGTGGAACCGAACTACCCAGAGAAAGGATCCTTCTCCACTCCAACACACTGTAGTCGGGAGGATGGGCCTACCCCATCTAGATCCTCCCCTTCCTTCAGCCTGGCACTAAACAAGGTAGGTGCCAGGGCCTCTGGCTTATAGACAGGGGTCTCACAAAGGCCAAAGTCCCCACCTGGATCTCATCTAATCTATAGTGCCAGTTGGGAGAGTGAGAGCAGCCCCTGAGACCTCATGTTGTGGGTGTCTAATCACCAGAAGCTGCTCTCGTGTGGGTGTCCCAGGATGGGTATATCTCCTGTGAAGAACCGGCTTCCCTGGTCCAGGGCCCAGGAGTTAGGAAGGCAGGAGCTGGTGCTGTTCTCCTCACTGCACACTTTCCAGATGTTTGCAGGTTGGAGGCTCTCCAGGGTGTGGGGAAGCAGGTGTGTGCAGGTGGCAGGCAAATCCATTATCAGGAGGTGTTGGGATTCTCCTGGTGGTTTGTGTATGCCCTGTAACTGCTGTCTTGGGGTACTAGCTCTTTGTATGATTGGCTGTTTCAGGTGTCTTTAAGCTTTCTCCACTTTTCTCCAGCCTGCTTTGGGTCCATTGTCTCATTTTAATAGGAAACACATTATTCCCCTTGACCGGTCACTGGCATCTGCTGTGTGTATTCGTGGTGATAGGGGAGGCAGTTGCTAGATAATTCTGCATGAATTAACCGATTACCATGTGAGGTCAGGAAAAGAATGGATTGATGCTTTGCCTGTGGGGACAAGGGGATGTATGCAGGTGGTAAGGACCATTCTTTTAAAGTCTGAATTGATTCAGGAAGCATCCCCATGAGGTTTTAGGGCCAGGATTGCAGTGGCTTGCCTTCTGTAATATTGCTAGCACCTCAGCAACTTCATCCACAACCATCTGTGGCATAGCCTTTCAGCCCAGAGCTGGCTGAGACACTTTAATGGACAATTTATAGTGTGGCAGCACACTGGGTTTGTGCGGTGCAGTTCATGCCAAGCAGCAAAAATAATCCATGGGCAGCTTGGACTTTGTGGGAATGGTGAAAGTCTTGGGCTTTCACATAAAATATGATTGCTTCTGGTGGTAATTAAATCTCTTCCAGTCATGCTGGCAGGCAGCAGCCATCTTACGGGTTAACACAGTGCAAAGGAAGCGAGAATATTTGAGCCATGTGCTCTTGTCACTGCACTGTGTCTCCTAGTTTCTGCTTTAGACATCTATAGGGATCTTTCCCAGAACACGAATTTTCTTTCACAGGCTTTTCTGATCTTTGGTGTTTATTCTGCTATCCCAGAATACTTTTAATGGCTGGTCTTGAGTCTGCAGAAAGAAACCTTTTTCACAGCACGGTCTGGGTGGTGTAAATGGTAGACACATCTTTCAGCTCTCAAATGATGCTCTGTCTTTCTATGGGGCTTTAAGGGTGTTGTGATTTCTGTGGTGACAGTTTAATCCTCAGTGTATGCTGTCCTGTGAGATTCCAGCTACCCACTAACTGTAAATGAGGAGGAAGCTGAAACACCAGCTAAGGGGACAGTGTTGCAAGAGCTGTCAAGATTGCACTGAGGGAGAGTAAAGTTCCCTAACTTTTGTGGTGGTTGGTAGTCTAGCTTTTGTACCCTGAACTGGAACACAAAGTCTGTCTTGGTATCAGGCAGCTGAGGAGTGTGTACAGATCCTAGCAGCCCTAAGCTTTCCTAGCATGACCTGCCAGAGCAGGTGAGGAAGAGTCACGGGTAGGGTCTAGTCACCAAGGCTCTGCCCTTTAGGACAGTGTGAGACACCACCTTCTCTGGGAAAATCTCACAGCTGTTTTCTTCCCTATGCAGGAGCCCTTGACGGATGCAGAAAGGATGAAGTAAGTGTCCTGCTCCTCCTTCATGCCTGTCATACTACAACTGTGGGTGCCGATTCCTCACAACCTGCCTGTGCCACCTGCACAGTGAAGCTGACTGTGGGCTCCTATCAGATCTTTAGTCTTCTTGAGGCCATGTGGGCACAGCTTTAGTCTGTGCCTTCCTCATCTTTGCCTTGCATGTTTTTCCCTCTGAAGGTGGAAGGAACATAGATCCCTAGTGCAGGTGCAAGGCAGAGGAGTTGGTAGGTGTGAAAGCAAGCAGGAGATGAAGCTTTTAATAGAAGTGGAGAGAGGAGTCCCTTTTTTAACCCTTCTTGTTGCTACTGTTTTGGTGTAAGCTGCCAGAAGCAGTATGCAGAGGCCTGCTACTGACTGAGAATGAGAGCTGATCCCTTTTCTGCTGGTGGTGTGGGGCACGTACTGCTGCTAGCACTGAGCTCCAAGCCAGAGCAAGGAGAAAGCTTGCACTGCCAGAGAGACACTGTGCTTCTGGGTTTCTCCAAGCACCTGAGTACAAAGGAATGAAAACCAGGAAATCTTTCTGACCACCAGGCATGTCCTGGCTGGGGAGGTATGGAGCAGTTTGTGTTGGAATGGTGTTGACTGGCAGCTGTGATCCCATCTGTAAATGCACCCCACCACATCTGCTTCTGGCCCTTAAGGCTGTATGGAATCCTTTTTCCACTATCTATTAAAGGTGTGAGGGCTTTTCAACAGTTTCATGGGAGGAGAAGATAATTCTACTCTTTTTGCCTTCAACTCTTCTGTCCCTGTCTAGGGATAAATTATTGAGAGGCCCTCATTCACCAGGGAGGGACACTGGAGCTGCACAGCTCAGCTGGCTGGTAGACTTTATCCAAACACTGTAACCTGAGAGGGAGATGGGAGCCATGGTTGACCAGCTGGTGTGTGCATCTTTGCCCCTGCTCCAAGAGAATTTGAGTCTCCCTCTCCTGAGAGAGATGCACTTCTTGCTGTGTGTGCACTAGAGCCTCCTTCCCGTTCAGTTCCTGACTTCCTAGGGCCCGTGTGAGGTCTTGGACCCTAGAGCAGGGCAGCTAGGGTGGGGATGCTGGTGTGGAATACCCTTTGTGTGCTCAGTGGTGCTTTGTTCCTGTGTGCCTCAGGCTCCTGCAGCATGAGAATGAGGAGCTGCGACGAAGACTGACTTATGTGACTAACAAAATGGAGGCGATGGAGAGGGAGCTGGAATCGGGTCAGGACTACCTGGAGATGGAGCTGGGCCAGAACCGTGAGGAGTTGGAGAAATTCAAGGACAAATTCCGTAGGTATGAAAAAGAAAATGAGAGGGGTAGAATTGGAAAGATACCTCCCACCATGGACTCACTCAGCTGGTGTGAGCAGGCTGTGCTCTGTTGTGTCAGTCAAAGGCATGCTGCATCCTCAGGAAGGTGTACCCCCAGGCTGAAGGGAGCTAACAGGCTCTGCAGCCATTATTTCCTCCAAGGCAGACTGTAGGAATGCTGCCAGTGCAAGGGACTGACAAGGGAGGGTACAGCTTGGATGGTTACCCTACATTTGCAAAAGGAGCCACTAATGGCTGCAAGAAAATACATTGGCACTTTACCTGAAAAGTACCTCAGTTAAAAATCAGTGCCAGCTACTGGTCACATGCTTATACATGACATAGCTCAAAGGAGTCCTTCAAAGTCATTTACACGCTCCCTTGAAGACCCTTTCACTCAGCAAACCTCATTTTGCCTCCAATAATTGCCATGATGTGGCAAAGGTGAGGCGTAGTTAATGGGCCTGGTTGTTTCAGTGCCTGTCTTTCTGGAGTTGTGGAGCTGGTGATTTGCTTGGCAGCTATGAAGGGAACTTGAGTAGGTGCCTGAAATCTGTTTCTATATATGTAATCTTGTTTCTCCAGGTTGCAGAACAGCTATACTGCTTCCCAGAGAACCAACCAAGACCTGGAGGAGAAGCTGCATGCCCTGGTAAGTGCCTTAAGTCACTACAGATGAAGATGGAAGAGAATTGTGTGTTAGGAGCAGATGGGGGAAGGGGCCCTGGCTTTACCCAGCAGATGTGGCAGTGGGTGATGAGTGAGATTCTGGCCATGACCGTCTACTTCCCGTTATGGCTGGTGTCATGAATTGTTCTCCTGATACACCCAGCCCCTACTTGGTCATGCACATGAGCTTTGGTACCCCACAACATAATTGCATGGTATTCCGTCATGTTGCTTCAGTCCCTCTCAAAGTGCCAGGGATGTGTCAGCCAGCCTTGGGGTGGTCATCCTGGGAGGACGGGGGCAGTCAGAGCAGAGCCAACGTGCGTATATGTCTGTTGTGTGCATTCATAACACTCATGGCTGTTTCTTTTCTCTCCCTTTCTCTCTCTCTTTCTCCTCCCCACGCTGCCGCTGGCACACGCTGGGCGCACTCACCTCTCAGGCCTCTCTCAGCCAAAGCTGGATTTTTGCAGTTGCGTCTTTTCGTTTGTGTGTTTTTTCTTTTTCCTCTTTTACGTGTCTCAGCTTGTTGATTTCATTGTCAGTCCCACATGCACCATCCCAGATGGAGGGGCCCCAGCCCTCGTCCAGCCAAGGGCTCACCTGGTATCCAGCAGCTGCCCGCAGATGCAGCAGGTCCTAGCTTGCAGTGCTCCATCTTAAGAGCGTTTGACTCTGAGCCAGCTGGAGCATGGCGTGTTGAGAAGTGGTGCCCATAAGCTGTGGCACTGCACAAGATGTGGATGGCCGTGAGCCTCGTTTGCTCCCTTTCCTTCCCCTTCCGGTCTGTGAGCAGGCAAGTTGAACAGCTGAGATGCTGGTTGCCTCCATGTAGCCCGGGATGAGATTTCTGTGGATCTAGCACCTGAATTTCTTGGGTTAATATTCATTGTGCTCATGCCCAAAGAGATTGCATATGTGGGAAGCACTGTCCTCCACTACCCCCTTGTGTGCTGTTCTGCTGTACTCCTGATGCACAGCCAGGCACTGATGGTCACAGCCTCAGAGCACCCTTGGGCAATGTTGGAAGAACTTGAGAAGAGGGTGGCTTGGTTCTTCTGAGCTGGTGACCTTCTCTGCTATTACACCTGGGTCTCTGTTGGCCCTGTGCCTCAACTGTTAGGGGAGTCTAAAGAGGCAAGATTGCCTGCTTTAGGGAGGGCATTAACTGAGATACCTAAGTCATTTTTCTTACTAGAGCAAAGCTTAAACTCTTTCAAGAGTTGCCAATAAAACTGTTGTCCATTCAGCATTGACTGCTGGGTCTTTCTGGACAGTATTCTTGTGCTGTTGCTCCAGAGAAGAGGGCTGGGTATCACAAACTCAGAGGTCTTCTCTGCCCATGGCAGGATGGGTTGACTGCTCAAAAACACTGACTTTCCACCAGATAGTGTGTGATACAGGACAGAGAGGAAACATGGTTGTGCTGCAAGAAGAGATACTGCATTAGGGAGGTTCAAACTCAACCTGTTGTCTCTAACTAGCAGTGGCTGTCTCCATTTTGCCTTTGGAGTCCCTCCCTTGGTGAAGAGCCAGGCTGTCCTCATTGTCTGTCTGTCTGGAATTTTTTGTATCCCAGCTGAACATGTCATTATGCTATGCTTGGGTTGAAGTGGGTGGTGAAACCAGGTTCTTCTGTGCTGGGGAGATTTACACCTGGTGTTCTTGCATCCCAGATTAAAAAGGCAGAGATGGACCGCAAGACGCTGGACTGGGAGATTGTAGAGCTCACTAATAAATTGCTCGATGCCAAAACCACCATCAATAAGCTGGAAGAACTCAATGTAAGTGTTAGACTGCAGATGGCTGTGGAAGCGTGTGAGGTGTAGGCTTTTCCTTTTGGTCAAAGTCATTAGTGTAAAGGAGAATGTGAATCTGACAGTGTGTCTGACAGTGGGGGAGCTGTACACAACCTTAGGGGCACACAATCAGGTCTGAGGGAGTTGAGCAAGGATGAAGAGATCTTCAAGTCTAACGTATTTGTTCTTTTGAGTTTAGGATTTGACAGGACTCCAGGCTATATCAACAGGATGAGTAATTTCTTTTATTGCTGGGAGGGAGCTGATGCTTTTCCACACCATTAATATAGAAGTTCCTGGATCCAGTGCTTGTTTCTATTAACTGCTCTCAGGTCCCTCCAGTCTGTCTGTCTGCAAGATGCCCAATATCAGGCAGTGTCTTCAGGAATGGCTGAGAGCTCTGGGGTGGAATAGCGAATCTGGTGGGATTTTTGGAGATTATTAAAATCCCGAGAGGGGGTTGCTACACTGACAAGAGTATGTGTCTGGAGAAAGAACTGGAGTTAAAAGGGACACCTTGGCTGAGTTGTAAGAAAATACCCAGGGGTGTGGAGAGGATAGAGAGTGGCAGGTGCCCTCATGAGTGATCCATCAGATGTCACCTCCTGCTGATGCTGAAGCAACATCTGGAAAGAGATCGGGCCAGTCTGACAGTGTTGCACACCTGTGCCCTTTCTTGCAGGAGCGCTATCGACAGGACTGCAACCTTGCAGTACAGCTGCTCAAGTGCAACAAGTCCCACTTCAGAAACCACAAGTTTGCTGATGTGAGTAACAGTCCCACTGAGGTTTGGGAGAAGGGCTCGTGGTCTCTGCCTGCAGCTTGCCTTCTCCAGCTTTCTCTGCAGGGCTGTTGGCCTCTCATCCTCCAGCCTCAGATAGAGGTGGGGGGTGGCTCCCATTCCCACTTCCACTGAGAAGGCAGGACAGAGCCTCTGTCAGCTCCTCTTTCACGCCAGCTCCATTTCACAGCTCAGCTAGGAGCTGTTATAAAAAGCACAATAACCTTGAATTTGATAGCCTGCTGGGTGTCTGATGGGAGCTGGCAGAAGCACAGACCTTTCTTTTACCCTGCTCTGTCCATTTCCCTTCCTCACCTGGCCACATAGAAGGGCCACAGTGCCTGATAAGGGGTGTAGCAGCAATAGTCTGGCTCTGCTTCACTTCTTACTCTGAGGAGAAATGTGGGAGGCAGCACTCAGGGTGCTTTTAGATCTTCTGAGTGGGAGAAATTGGTAGCAACTCACACTTCACCTTGCAGGGTCAGTACGGCTCATACTGCCCTCAGTGGATGGAAATGACAAAGATGAAACATCTTTTCACATTAGTAGCATCACTTCCTCCAGTTGGAAGTATCATTCAGGCCCTTAACACCTCAGTTCTCTCTTTGACATACCCCCAGTCTCCATCCCTTCTTATGTTCCTCTCAGCAAAACCATGTGCTTGTCTTTTTTAACTCAGCAGGTGACCAACATGTCACCCTCCCCCATTGTGTCTCAAATTAGCACTCTTGAGGTCAGTGTATCAGTTACTGCTGGGGTAACCTTGACCTCTCTCAGCTGTCTCCCCTCCCTGGAGCTTTGAATTCTGCCCCCCAAAGTGCTATGACCCACATGGCTGCCACTGGAGTGGGGTGAGGAGTGTTGGTGCTGGGCAGCTCTGCAGAGAGTCTGCCTCGCAGCCAGCTGTTGTCACGCAGTGTGCGATGTGTCCCCAGCTTTGAATGCAGCTTCCTTCTGGCTGTGGTGGCACAGACTTTGCTGTGCTACTGAATGGTTTGTGCAGCTCTGTGCTTTCCTCTTCATGCTTTGCATGGGTGTGGTGACCAAGGTGAGGGTGGCTTAGGAGAATGGTGGGGAGAGCAATAGTGCCCGTTTACAGGAGAAGGAGCGGTGCTTAACCCCTGTTGAGACCTCAGTCCTGCAGCTTTGGTAATAAACCCCAAGTTCACCTCCCTGAAATGGAGAGAGTGAGGAAGTGGGATGAGGTGGGTGGAGTTGGTGGGATCAAGGGAAGGCATTGATTCTAGTCTGCAGGCAGGCTGCCAAGGCAGCATGGCTGCAATTACTACATTTGGGGAGCTCTGCAGATCCAGCACTGGGGGTTGTTGAGTTACTTCAGTGCAATGACCAGCTGATTTTCCACAGATCAATAGACTCCTTCCTAGCATGCACTGGCTGGGCCTTGTCTCTGTGCTCAGAGGTGTGGGTACTAAGACTGTGTGCCATCTTTCCTTCTGTTCACAAAATGGGGCCTGGGAACCATGGCCTAGAAACATGGCTGGAGTGACAGCTAGAGAGCCTTGTTAGTCACTCCTTGGACACGTTTGTTTTGGAAAGAGACACCTTCCTCGAGGCAAGGTGAATGTCAGGGTCAGGACAAGAAGTATGGAGTATATGTGAAGGTTTGTTGGGAAAGGCAGATAATTTGGGACTAAATGACTTTCACGGCAGCCCCCTTCTAATGTTATTTTCCTTCTCCCTAGCTTCCCTATGAGCTACAGGACATGGTCAATAAGCATTTGCACAGCACTCAGGAATCTGCAGGCCCTGGTCAAGAGGCAACCCACACCTTGGCTCCATCTGATGTTGTACCCACCTCAGTCATTGCCAGAGTCTTAGAGAAACCGGAATCTCTGGTTCTGAATTCAGCCAAGTCTAGCAGTGGCAGCTGTGCCATGGCTGAGGATGTCTTTGTGCATGTGGACATGAGTGGAGCCCCTCCTGATGCCTGCAACAGTGCAGGGCAGCTGGGGAAGGAGGCAGGAGATGTGGGGAAACAGCAGAATGGTGGTTGCAAGCCGCAGAGCAGTGTGGAAAGTGTGCCAGAGGAGATACCTACGTTTGAGAAGCTAAGCCCATACCCTACACCCTCGCCTCCCCATCCTATGTACCCTGGGCGCAAAGTGATCGAGTTCTCTGAGGACAAGGTAAGGATTCCAAAGAACAGTCCCCTGCCCAACTGTACGTACGCCACACGCCAGGCCATCTCCCTCAGCCTGGTACAGAGCGAGGATGAGAGCTGCGACAGGCACCGGACGCTCCCCAACAGCCCCACTTCAGAAGGGCGCCGCTCGGCCTCCAGCTGTTCCTGTCAGCAGTCCCCCAAAGCAGCCAGGGCCCACGGCTCTTCCCAGAGCAGCCCGTTCAGCAGCCCTCCCCAAATCCCCAGCGCCTTCGCCAGCTCTGCCAGCTCCGAGGAGGACTTGCTGGCTAACTGGCAGCGTATGTTTGTGGACAAGGCACCCCCCACCTCAGAGCGGGTGCTGCTGAACCGCACGGCTTTCAGCCGTGACACCGCCCCTGAGCTCCAGAAGAGGTTCAGCCGCTCCATGCAGGAGCTGGGTAGGGCAGCCTCAGCTTACTCGGATGGCGAGGAGTCTGTGCAGAGCTGCAGCTGGACCGTGAGCCGGGACTCAAGTGTGGACACGGACAGCACCGAGTCCAGAGCCCGCAGGAGCCATTTGTCCTCAGACTATGGTACAGATTTCTCCCAGGATGAAGCCCAGAAGCTGTTGCAGGAAAGTGGTGGAGGCACTGCTGGGCCTGGAAGCCCCTCACCAGAGAAGCACAAAGACTATGTGGACCTTGGCTTGCCTGAGAGCCCAGCTGAGGAGAGAGAAATGTTGCTCCAGGGAAGCAAGGAGAGCAAACAAGGAGGTGCCCAAGAGGAGAGTGGAGAAAGCAGGGTCAAGCCTGCCTTCAGTCGGCCACACCGAAGCCCCAAGAGGATGGGTGTCCACCACCTACATCGCAAGGACAGTCTGACGCAAGCCCAGGAGCAGGGCAACCTTAGCTGAGGCAGGACAAGAATTGGCCACATGCTGCAGAGCTGTAGGATGCCTCCATCTAATCCTTCTGAGGGAGAAACCTCCCTTAGTACCTTCCTCCTGGGGGAGGGCTCTGCTCGGAAATTTTATATTTATTCTCTTATTTGAGCTGAGGTCCCCTGTCTCCAGCACCTCAGACCCACAGTACTAGCACACAGTGTGCAGAAGCACACCCACTGCCCTGGCACACTTGCAGTTCTCTTCACAGCCTCACACTGGTGCCTGTACCAGATCTCGTTCTTGGTACCTCTCGTCCTGGTGCCTGTGCCTCTTTATGCTGGCATCTTCCTTCCCCCTTCCCACTTAAGTACCCGAGACCCTGGGTGCTCTCATGCAGGTTGCCCACAGCTGCTCTGCTCTTTTAACTTGTGCCAACAGGGCAGAGTGCACGTGTGGTGGTGTCTGATTGCCTGGGAGCCCCCAGGGGCTGAGTGGGGCACGAGGACTCTCCTAGTGGATAGCTGTGTGCCCCTGGGGATGTGCTGGGATTGCTCGACTCATTTTCCTGATGGGTTTTGTTTTCCTCGTCTTGCCCTCTGGGTGGTTCTCCAGAATCTGCCTCTGCAGGTCCCCCCCAGTCGCTTGGCTCCTACACTGGGCTCAGCACCCAGCCCCCACTGAGGCAGCACACGGAAGCTGTGGTGCAGGGCAGGGTTGCTGTCTGCTGAGGTGGTCTGGGGAGGCACTGCTGGCAAGGTGCTGGGGTTGGTGTTTGTGTCTCCTCCCTCACACCTCTTCCCCCGCGCTCTCTGCTGTTGTTTTGTTTGAACGGCGCTGATGCTTTGCTCTTGGGTGGGCTTCTTTCTTCTTTCCAAGCCTTTGGTTTTGGGGTGTATTGTTTTTTCTTTCTCCCCGCCCTGCATAAACAGACACAGCCGTTGGCAGCCAGTATGATGCCTGCGTTGAGGGTGTGTTGGGGAGGCTTAGCTCTCAGAGCTGCACTTTCTTCTGATCCTGGCCTCCAGCCTCCAGAAACCCCTCCAGACTCAAGAACAAGGTCTTGCCCCAGGTGAGCGAGGTGTGAAGGATGTTACTGGGCTTTTCTGTGCAGGGCCGGCAGGGTGCTGAGGAGCTGCTCCCTGTAGACACACTACCTCACGGCCTGACAACAGCCCTTTGTCAGGGTCTCCTCACACACCCCCTTCTGTGGGATTCTCCAAGCTGACTCTGGCACCTCTCCGGGGCCTCCTCGTCTGGGTAGGGTACCCCTGCGTGGTTTTTTCCTAGTGTAGCGTGATACTGTGTGACTTTTCTTCTCAGTCTTGTGTGATCTCTGTCTTCTTGGGGGGGGAGGGAAGGGGAGAAGTCTGTAGATGTAGGCATTTTTTTGAGGGCTTACGAAGCCCAGGTGTCCTGTTTTAATTTTGTCCTGTACCCTCATCTGTCTGGTGTTTCTTGGCTCCCACAGGGGTACAAGGCAGAGAATAGCCTGATTCTCTCTGCTGTGCCCCTCAAATCCCACTGGTTGTCCTCAACTCGCTATCTGGTTTTTAAGTTGGTTTTGTGTTGTCCTCCCACCCTACTCAGAGGGCTCAGGGCTCTTCGGTGAGCAGCCCTCTGTCCAGGAGGGAGCTCTGCCCTTTAGATGCTGTTACAAGAAGATATGCAGCCAAGAGCTGCCTGGGGGCCCTGCTCCCCTCCCCAAACCTCTGCCTCTGCTAAGGGCCTGCAGTTTGCAACTGGGGCCAGCCAGGGCTTCAGCTTGAGCCTGGAGGCTCCAGGGCCTGTGAAAGGGAGCTGCAGGCCTCTCTGGCAGCTGTGTAGGTTGCTTTATGTACCCTGGCTAGAGATACTGCCTACACACTCACCTTGTTTCCCACCTTGAATAGTTGTGGAGCTGGGTGCCATCCTCTGGCAGGAAAGCAGGATACAGTATTTCACTACAGTATTTTACTTAATACCTGTGCAACAGGCTTGATGCTGACAGTGGGAACCTCCTTTGAGCCTGCAGGGTGTTCATCTTCCTTGTCCTGAATGTGGTGGTGGGGTCCTTGTGTTTGCTTTCATCAGCCACTACACTGCTGCATTTCTTCTGCAGCCTTGCTGAGGGCTTGCACCTGCAGCGGCTGCCGTCTACTGCCTCACAGACATCACCTGGTCTTGGATGCTCACTGAGTGAGCTCCTCTGGCTCTGAGGCTGCTGGTGGCCTGTCTGTAGGACAGCCCAGCCCAGCCACCTGGGCAGGGAGGGAGGCATTGCTCCTAGGGCTCAGCCCCGTCTTCCCTGAATCCTGGCATGATGGTCAGGGAACAAAACCCACTCTTGCTGAAGCAGCTGGTGCTGATGGTGCTGGGCAGAGCCCTCCTCCTTGCTTTTGGTCAAGCTAGACTTAAAAGCACAACAGTGGAGAACTGGAAGGTGACAAAGGAGTGCCTAGCACCGCAATAGACACTTCTGCTTTGCAGCGTTATGCTGCTTGCAGGGGTTGAGTGAGAGTGGTGGCCTCAGGAGGAGCAGAGCCCTCGCCTGGTGGGTGTGGTGCTTGCCCTCTGCACTTCTGCTCACATCTAGCAGTATTGGCCCTGGGGCCTTGAGCTGACCCCACTTTCAGTGTCCCAACTCCAGACTGTTAATCTGTAACTAATGTGTTTTGTTGTTTCTTTTTTTTTTCGGTTTTATTTTTTTTTTCTGAAATTTTCAAACTGATGTATATTTTAAGATCAGAAATAAACTATTTTAAAAGTAGATGGCAGTGCCTATAGTGTTCTCTCTGTTGGTTAAGACCTCAACCAGACTGATTCTGAGCACATGAGCAAAGTGTCCGGTGGTTAAGACGTCCCAAATATGCTGAACTGTGTGTGCCCCCTATTAGCTCTGCAGGGGGTGATCCCGTGACCTGTAAGCTTTCCAAGAGGCTGTGAATTCACCATCATCCTGAGTCCCACTTCAGCAGCAGCTGAGTTCAAAGTGCTTGTGCAAATCGAGTCATCCGTGTTGGAGGAGAGGTGCAGTCCCAGACATGAAGTGTGAGATAAGCAGTGTTTTACTTCTGTAAATTGTATGTAGACTTTCAGCTCAGAGATCAAACTGAACCTGCAGACCCTGAATCCATTGCTCACAGCAGCACTTGCCATTTTTGACTTGGAAGCTGACAGTTAAGACATTAAGCTACCCTTAAGGAAAGGGTAGATTAATTAACCAGGCAACTTTTAGAAAAAAACTATATGGGGAATTTGCACATTGCTTAAAAGCTATAAAGGCAAGGCTTGTCAAAACTCTCCAGTGATGTTGCTTGTGCTGTAAGCAGCCTCAGCATTGAGCCATAAAATTCAAGGATTTTATTGGCTGTCCTGTCAGATCTATATCTTACCAAAGACCTCCACATGCTGATCTAAAGCAGGATAAGGTGCAGCTAATTCTTTTAATATTTGTTGGTTTTCTTGAAGCTCCAGCTCCAAGTCATGTGAGAGTATCTCTTCTCCACTTCAGAAACTGACTTTTGTGGGAATAATGTAACATGCCCCCCCTCTGGAGTTCATAAGTTTTATAGTTCTAGTGTCAGTATTTTTTGTTTTTATTTTATGTGGGGAGGGAGTATTGGGGTTGATTTGACATACCCTAATAGGAAGTCCTCCAAGCCTAAGAAGGAGTGCCTGTAGAATGCTGATAAGGACAGCTGGAAGTGTTTCCTTTTCATATTATTGAATGATGCTGCAGAGCTGAGAGGGCTGATGGAATTTTACTCCATCTCCCAAGTCAGGCTGCCTGTGCCCTTCTGGCCTAGGCGTATGCAAAGTGTAACACGGGAAGAGTTTATTGTTTCTTTGTCCCTGTAATTAATGATTTTATTCTGTGTTCCCTTGAGTAGCAGCTGCTGCCACAAATTAATCTTCCAGCCTAATCCGAGCCTTGAAACACGATCCTCCTTGCTTAGCTCCAGTAAGGGCCGCTCGGCCAGGCCGTGAACTCTGCAGAGCTGCTGCAGGCTGAGTCCTTCAACCCAGTGTACCTAGCTGGGCCCAGCTCCCTGCACCTGGGCTTTAGCACAGCCCTCTACCCCCTGAGCATTGGGGAGGCCTCGGCAACCTCGCCCCGGGGCCAGGCCTGCGGCGGCGGGCAGCGGCGGCGGGCGGTCCCTGCCGGCGGCGCAGGGCAGAGCTGCCGCCGGGGGCGTGCAGGGGCGGGGGCCCGCGCTGCCGCCCCTGGTGCCACTCCTGGGACCCTTTACAAACCTCTCTTCGCGACACCGGTACAAGCAATAGAAAGAACTTCTCTTAGACATCTCTGAATAAATACAGCCCGCGCCCTGCGGGCGCAGCCGAGCGGGGGGCGGGGGCGGTGAGCAGCGTGAGCTACACATGCAGTGACCGGACACAACAAGCGGTCGACGAGGCTCGTGACAACAGAGACGTGAGCGGAGATGCGCTCGGATCAGGCTCCGGCGCT
>JANHGL010007509.1:0-107423 GCA_024611195.1 Ceyx melanurus | reverse complement strand
GATCAGCTTGCAGCGGCTCTGGGCAGAGACCATGTGGCTGTTGCGGAGGTTTCCCACGCGGAACATGAGGCAGAGTTTGCCGTCCCGCTGCGAGATGACGGCGGCGCGGCTGAACATGAGGGTCTCGGCTCTCTTCTTGGGCTGGGACATCTTGATGAACATGCAGCCGATGAGGAAGGCGTCGACGATGGAGCCCAGCAGCGACTGGAAGAGGAAGAGCACGATGCCCTCGGGGCAGCGCTCCGTAATGTAGCGGTGCCCGTAGCCGATGGTGGCCTCGGTCTCGATGAAGAAGAGGAAGGCGGAGGGGAAGTTGTACACGTTGGCCACGCACGGGCTGTAGCTGTCGTCGTGCGCCCGGTGCAGGTCCCCCCGCAGGTCCCCCCGCAGGTAGGCGATGCCCCACCACATGGACGCCATGACCAGCCAGGCCACCGTGTAGGTGAGCAGGAAGATGAGCAGGTTCCAGCGCCACTTGAGGTCCACCAGCGTGGTGAAGAGGTCGGAGAGGTAGCGGCTGCTCTCGCCGCCCAGGTTGCCGTGCTGCACGTTGCAGCGCCCGTTCTTGTCCACGAAACGCTGCCGCTCTCTGCGGGAGCCGCTGCGAGGTGGCCCCACCGCCCGGTACTCGTCCCCGAACTTCCTGCGCACGGCAGACATGCTGCCCACCGGGGAGAGCCGGGGGGAGCCGGGCCACCTTCGGGATGTGCCTTGCCTGTTTTTTTGTTGCTTTGGCTTTGTTTGATTGTTTTTAACTTTAAATGCCACAGCTTCTGGGGAACAATAATCCCCAAGTCCCCCTCAGATTTACACCAAGAGGAAAAGGCACCGGAGCACTTTTCCCTCCGAGGGGTGCCCTGTCCCCTGTCTCTGTCCCTTCTAGCTGCACAAACCTGTCAGCCCGAGCCTAGAGCTACTGATGGGGGCATCATTGCACACCCCACACCCACCCTTGAATACACATTGTAAGAACAGCAAAAAACTCAACCCATGCTACACCAACAGTCACTGGTCAGGCACTGACATCTTCTTTAGAGAGATTAATCCGTTAGTCATGGATTATTAAAATCTATGTTATGTTCTGTTGCACCCTAACCCTGCAGATTGCTCTTTTGCACCCTGGAAAGGGAGGCTGCAGCAGTCCCAGTCTACTGAGTGGGGAGGGAGATGCTTTTCACTCCTCTGCCCATGCCACCACAAACTAAAGCCACTGCTGCCCTCATAAGGAGCTGCCTCCAGGCTCCCTTCAGGGCTGCCCAGGGTGAGGGTATGGGAGAAGGCCCCTGAGTGCAGACTTTCTTACCGCACCACCTTTGCCCACAAAGTCATGTTCCTCATTGAGCTGCCATTGGGCTCTGTCAGGCCCCAAAGGGGAACCCCTCAGGTCACCTGGACCGGTGGTCCTCTTGGGTGTAGCAAGCACCAAAGGCCCAGGAACTTCTACCACTTCACAGAGTTACATTTTTCTTTCTCTTGTGCAAGCACCCATCACAGCTCCATGGCCCAGCTTTCCTTGCTGATGTACAGGCTCTTCCAGCAGTTCTGCCAAATCCTGTGGCAGCTCCAAAACTGGAGCTTTCACACCTTCTGCGGGGCCGTATCCTCAGACAGGTAGCAGTGGGTGTACTCAGGCCCAGGCCAAACTATTTGACAATCTCAGTTATTATTTAGCTAGACTTGCTGCCAGCTGTTTGCTCTGTATAAACCCGAGGAAGGGCTCAGACTGCACAAGTGAGTTTGCTTGTTGGACATTTTAAGCTCCTTGAGGGTTTTTTTTTTTTGTGCTGATTAACTTTGGCTGATGAATCCCAAAATCCAGAATGTTTCCCTCATAATATCAAAGAGACAAATGTTCGTGTAGCTTTTAAAAGTATTAATTACTTATCACCCTCAATGTATTTATGCTTATGGTTAATATATATTCTTTTGTTTCGTTTTAATAAATTAGCAATTTTCAGAGCATTAAAGCTTCATTCTTGTAGCCTCTTGTGATATTTTCCAATAAATTTGGGACCAAAGTAATAATCAATAGAGAAGTCAATCAGGAATAACTTATATGAAAACAAGGGTTATGTTAGAGTAAAACTGGTGCAAATGAAAGGAGATAAATTGAGGCTTTTAATCTGAAGCTTTGTTTATTTTATGTACAACACTCTCCTGTGTGCTGATGATGTGCTACACATCCCTCATTGCCCATCCTGGTGGTATTGCAATATGTATCCTGAAAACCAGCTTATAAATTTCAGTTGAGAATTACCGTCTAGCTGGCAACTATACAATGACAATTAGAACAAGTCTTGTTCCTTGGAATTTCCTTCTAACAGACCAAATCCCTGCCACCAACAAGAAAAAAATAAGCTCATAGTTTTCCACTCATTTTGGTTTGACAGCAAAATTTAGGGAGTCATCCATATGAATCCTGGTACCTGCTTTGATATGCCCTTAAGTCTGAAGTAGTCTATAAGCATTTTTGCTACAGGAAAAATATTCTGCATGTATGAAGAGACAGAAAATGCTTGCTTTCCAGAATAACTGCGTACACATGCATCGATTTTGCACTTTTCATACACATTTGCTTGCAGATTAATGCTAATCAATGGCTTGAATATGGTCAATAGAACCTTCCATAATACATGTAAAAAATAATATATTTGTAAGATGTTGAAATCTATGTTTTGTGTGTATATTTACTGTTAACCCAAACTCTAAAGCAGAGTTTCCCACAGATTTCCTTATATCCTCATCAGGACAACAGAAAGCTTCTGATTATAGCTTTATGGAAAAACAGATTTTTCTTCTAGGACTTTTTGATTCTTTTTGAATATCCCAGTATCTTCCCATACCAAAAGGTCCAGGTAGGATCATCACTATTTCAGACACTTTATTCTGGTCATAAATGGAGAAAATACCATCCGAGGTGTTTCTATCCACACAGGGAAGGTGGGAGGAGAAGCAGCCACTAGGGGAGCTCCATGTTGGGAGTAACATCTGAGCATCTTCCCCAGAGTTTACACAGCTTTCTTCAGTCCCCAGGAGTAAAGTTTGAAAATGGGTCCTAAATTAAAAAAAAAAAAAAAAAAAGCAGCACCATACCAAATGGACAAATTTTGGTGATCTTTTTGTTTTGTTGTTTGTTTGTTTTTGTTTTATTTTTTGTAGTGGACAATTTTATAACCAAGTTATTTGCTAGTGCCTCTGTACATTGAATTGTGATGTGTGCATATCTATGTGTGTTGGAGCTTAACCAAGTGCATGAAGGCAAAAAGCAACCATAATACATATTTCTTAAATTTCTGATGGCCCGTACAATTAAGAATTATTGAAATGTAGCTGCTTAAGCACTAGACATGTGTATAAGACTATCCAACATTTAGTCTTTGTTGTAAAGTTGACTTGCTTTCCTGGTCACTGGTAGGTGACTTAGATCCAATGTTTGCATCACATAAACATTGCTAAGAATAAACCTTCAAAAGGAATTTTTTTTTCTTGTTGTTGTTGTTATAAAAATGGTTAACTGGATTATTAATGTTTAGTATGTTAATTTGGGTTTTGGTTGCTTATCTAAGGAATTTATCTGGGCAACTGACTCAATGATCATTAGAGGTTGTGGGTGTATGAAAAGCCAAAACAGATTTTTTTTTCCCCCATGCAGATCAATACTGGCAGGTTCTTACTTGGTTGTCTTGGTGTCCCACCTATTCTCAAATTAGTAATAAGAAGCTATTTATTTTAATGGGCTTATTCTTATTGTTTTCAGTACTGATGATTATTGACACTAATGAAAGTGTTTAGCATAAAAAAAAAAAAAAAAAGAGAACATATTCTTGGTATATGTTAATACCCTCCACAGTTGGCTAAGGGAAGAATTACCTTTTATCAAGATCAACATTTTAAGGTACTGTTTTCTGTTCAGAAAACAACAACAAAAAATGCTGATAGACAAATAGCACTGTGAAATGCAAGTAATGCTAGCTGTCACACTTGCACTGTTCTTGCATTCTATTCAGAAAGTGCAGAGTCATATTTTTGACTATCAAGTGATAATACATCTCCTGGTCTGTATGATATGACAGCCAGACAGGGGATGCTAAGAGAAACCTGAAGGCATGAGATAAATTAAAACTTAACTTGCTGGCTCTTGCAGTGTGAGGTTGTCTTGCCCAAAGTACACAAACCAACAGACTGGATCAAGGCTCTCTGTTTGGGCAGAGATCAGAAACAAAGCTTGCCCTCTAAAGTCCACCTCATAGCCAGATCCAGCCATGGTAACCACTGTATTCACTGGGCCATGGTAGCAGGAGAGGTATGTGCATGATTGTCTTAGTTTTTCTTGTTTCCTTACATTTGCAGACTATTTTTGAGCATAGTTTACATGTTTTCTTTCTTTTTTTCCTGGCATATTTACACCCCGGCTTTTTAAAATGCTTTGTTCATGCCAGTCAGTTTAGCAATGTGCCTGTTAAAACAGTTCCAATATATTGTATATAACTGAAAATGACTTAATTGTTCTATTTCTTTCTGACCCCAATAAAAAACGTCCCTGATATATTGTTTGAGTCTCTCTCTGTTCACAAGCACCTACATATATGTCACTGGGTGACTTTGAAACACTTCTTAGATACATCAATTCAATTGCTCTTATTTATTTATTTAGATTTGTAATAATGACAGTAAATGGCCATCTGAATCAATCTGGGCACTTTGCAGTCATTAATACTGCAGCATCGATATCACATAACACGATTATAGTGCAATAAATTACCCATATGCCTCATCTGTTGCCCAACCAAAATAAGAGCTCCCCGTATCTATCACATTGCTCATTTATGTCCTTTCCCTCTAAAACACCTTGATAGTAGAAAAAAGGGTTCTGAAATATTCCTGAAAGCTTAACAAAATCCTGTCTATTGCAAGTGAAAACACAGATATGAGAGCTTAGGAAACTGAGTGTGGGATGCCTCATCAGCTTCTATGACCTCGTGAACAGAAAGGGCCCCAGTCCTCTGCACAGTCAACCAATGAAGTTACTTATCATCAGAAAACCTCAAGGACATCTTTCATTGATCATATATGCAACTGGATTGAGTGACAGTTCAGGAAGTCTTCTGGTCACTCATCTCAAGCCATGTGGGCCTTTCTATGCCAAAAAAGTCCTGAAATTTGTGTAGAAAACAAATCACCAATAACAGTTGTGAAGTCATTGTGAAGCCAGAACTAGGAGCCATCTGCCACACTCCACATCATCTAGTTTCCGTTTCAGAAATAATGTAATGAAATGCCCCATTAATCTCCAAGCATGGAAGGACTGGATAACTGCAGAAAGATTTGCATCTAAATCCCACCACCCTCTGACAGGTGATGATGTAAGTAACATTTTAGTGCAGCTCCTTTCTAGGTATGTGGTAGCAACATTGATCATTTTTACCCCAAATGGCTTTCTGAAGCATCTTTCCTGACAGAGGCAGGGAGGGTTCTTGGGTGCAAATGGGTCCTTTCTGCAACGATGAAGCTTGGAGCTCCTGTGTTGTTGTGTCATGAACTGGAAGGGAAAAGAAGCTGAAGCTGAAACAATGATTTTGCTAAAGCATTAGCTTGAAGCCTCAGTAATCCCTGGATTCAAGAAATTGGAATCCCTTTTCCAATTTCCCACAGGATCCCCTTAGAAAACCCATTAGGACAGCAGACTTGACCCTGGTAAGGCCTTGATTCAAAGTCCTCTGAATTCAGCTGGAGCCTTTCTGTTGTTTTCAGTGGCTTTTGCATCACTTTGAAGTTAAGTTCGTTACATTTGTGTTGCTCAGAGCAAAGTGCTCTTGGTGCTGTTAACAATTCCTCAGATTCATAAAAGCAGAGAGGTAACACAATGGTTTTACAGCATCAAAGTAGCCTACCCTGCTCAGCTCCCAGTGAGACTTGTTTGGGTAACTCAACAAGCAACTCTACAGGGTAACGAACTGTATCAGCTATTCCTGGTAGATGGTTATGTCTCCTTCATGACTGAGGCAGTATTGCCCAAATCTGCTGTAATGTGACAACTAATCTATTGGTCAAATTTGTTGGTTGAATTAATCAATTTCAATCAGTAATTGCCTTTGGGCAATAGTTCAATTATGTCCTTGGCTTTTGGCTCTTGTTATTGTAAAAGCGGCTAAGTAAGTTTTGAAGAATAATATGCCTCACTATTTTAATGCTCAGACAGTGCTGACTGATGCTTATTTTAGTCATATAACCATGTTTTCTGCACATGGCTTCTCTCTGGGCATGAAGTACATTGACAGTACTGCAGTGCACATTGTACCCAGCTACATGTAAAATAATGTTAATGATCAAAGAAGGCTGCATTTGAGTGTTGTGATATATCTCTTACTTCAATGATGGTGTTATAAGAACTTATCATCTCTTAAGGTTTGAATAAAAGACACTGGTTTTCATTTTATTTCAGCTCCTCTCTGTGTCTCTTTTTCTACAGTGAAGAAAAAAATTGAATTTACTGGAAATGCAGAGTTTTCTTCATAAGAAAAACACATTCCTCTTGAAATATTCATAAAAAACAAACCAAAAACCCCACACTCTATTATTTCACTCAACCTTCTTTTTGGAAAGCAAAATAAATCATAATTTATTCATGGAGGCTTGAAAATCAAAATAGTCACAAAGTAGCATAAAGGCAACCTGACAAAATAAGGCATAGATCATAGGCTAGAAAATAACCCACCATGTAAACAAGGTAAGTGACACAGAGAATTGGTCACTGAGAGCTTAGTGATTTTTGAGTTGGGGAAAGCGTTTCACTGATATAACCTAAGGGAATTTTGAAATCACTCCAAAATGCACTACCTGAAGACAGGCAATTTTTGGAATGCATTCATATTATGTCATTATATCTAAATATGCTGAGCAAAGATCAGGATAATATTTCCCCTTCCCCTATGCTGTTGAAATTGATTCAATTTGGAGCAAAATTACTCAGCCTTAATCAGTATTTTTGCTATTAGTATTCAGTTGATTCTCAGGGCAAGTCAAGTAGGCTACAGACATCAGTGCAGCTTGATATTTCTATTTTTATTAAATTCTGTTTATTGTGGCAAAGCTTAGAAGCCAAAAGACAATCAAGAGTCATTTTACAGGCTTCACCCAAACAAATCCAAGAAGGTCCCTTCTTCAAAGAATCTAAACTTTTATTTGTATTGTTTGTACTTCACCTTCTCTGCCTGAAGATCCATTGAAGTAAGTGGAACAATTTACAGAATGCGGTATATTATAATTTCACAGAATGTTAGGGATTGGATGGGACCTAGAAAATAGGTCTAGTTCAACCCCCCCTGCCAGAGCAGGATTTCCAACCTGACATAGCAAAATGAAACCTCATGAAAGTCCTCAGCTACTGTTAGTAGGATGTAGAGTGAGAAATAACTTCACTTGCTTTCACTGAAGGTCTCATCCACACATTTTAAAGCTTTCTGGCCAACCTCATCTTCAGATTGCCGAGGCAATAATATTCAGAGTGTTTCAGAAAGGACTGGATACTTATATAATTGGAGTATCTGTGCTGAGTAGACAGTTTTAAATGATGTGTGAGCTTTAGTAATTTTTGACAGAAAGTTCCATTATCTATGTGGAGCCAGGAGGAAACTGTCCCTTTAAACACCTTATCATGTAAATACCCCTTTTAGGGATCAGCTAACAGCAATCACCTGGCCTGGCTGGAACAAAGAGGGGAAAGGTTTTAAATGCTCCTAATGATGTGGTAGCACAAAGGCTCTTCTTAAGGAGTGACTTGTGCATTTGCAAGCTCTGGCACAAGGTTGGTTTGTGCCAGCTCCACAGGTCCCTTCATGGTGACTGTCCAAGGGGGCATCCTCACTCGCAGCCAGTGTGGGACAGTCTAGGCAAGCTCCCCTTGTTCTGTAGGTGCAGTAAGCCAGGAAAGCATGTGTGGCTAGTTATGGAAGAGGAGCTGCAGTGCAGTAGCTGATTCGTCACCTGAGTACTTCTTTGAATCCACAGATCTGTGCCTTAGTGGCTTTTGAAAATGCCACAGATATTAAAATGTGGTCCAATGTGTTCAGTGAACCAAGAATTGGATTGTGGATGGCAGGTCTACAGAAGACAGAACCAAAATAACCTCACACCTTTCTTTCCTCGAGTCACAAACACCACGTGGAAAGTGAGTATCTTTACTTTGTATTGCCATTTTCTAATCTGATGTCTTGAAGTTCATTATGTTAAATTATATTTTCACTAGAAATAAGGATTATTTCAAGCTATGTTTACAACTTATTATCAACCTCAAAAAGTTTCTGCTAAGGTCTTGTTCTTCTATACATGACAGCCACTGAGAAAGCCAAGATTTTTCTACTTGTTCTTGCACTGTACACTTTTTATTTCCCATTGAATACATTTATTATACATTAACATAATTAATTTAATATCTCAGTAAATGCCAGACCCATAGGAAGATATCAGCATATTACACTGCACTCATTCTGTTCAACAAAGAGCCTTAACAAATGATCAAATTGAGCTTCAAGTTTTTACCTCATGTAGGCATTTTTGTGAGAGTATTATGCAATAAAATGTGCACTAGTAATTAAATTCTGCCTTTGTTTATACCTACATACTTCTGTTGGGATCCATGCAGCCCAAAACCTGCAAAGCCATGCCCAGCTGGCTGGGCTGCTGGAAAGCTCTGAGTTGCTAGTTCTAACCATAGTCCTTTTAATATACTAATTGGCTCTCACACCCTGAATTTAAGGGCAGAGTTGGTTGTGTTTTTGGTTTTGTGTTTTGTTTTGTGTTGGTTGTTGTTGTTGTTTTTGCTGTTTTTGTTTTGTTCTATTTTCCCCAAAATTTAAAAAAATGTTACAACCCTCAAATTTGCTATTAAAAAAAGTCTCTAGATTGTGGTTAACACAACTGTGGTATAGAATCATGACTGATCCCAATAAGTTTATCTGGCTTTGCTTCCTGTTCCAGTTCAGGATCACCTATTTACGCATGTAGATGGTTTCATTAGTAAACACATTGATTTTGAAACAAATGCATGTTAGAGGTACTGGTTACAACACTGTATCCTCTGTTGTCCCTCCCTGAGAAAGAACTTCAGCATCCCCTTTCAGCCCTTTTGTAGATTCCCTAGCAGCAGGTACTTCATAGGTACCTCCTGACCATGCACTCTACTTAGATGAGAGCTGAAGTGTTCTATACCCTCCTAAAATTCTTTGACTTCTTATGAAACATTTTTTTTTCCCTGAAGGAAAATGTATAACTTCCAGTTGGGGATATTTTTCAAAAGTCAGTATTGTGGACACTATTCCTGATCAACAATTTCAGAGTTCACTGGAATCACTCCCTAGCAGTCATTCTTAGTTCATATACTGTCAATAATTATGAATAATATCCTAACTTGGTATATTCACATACTATATAATTTCAAAGATTTACCTCTGATAATGTTAGTACAATGCATTGATAGACACTAGGAAGGCAGAACTTTTCTTGACAAAGCATCTGTAATGTATATTTCCATAAAATATCACAATTACTTTGGAGACACCCTCTTAAAACAACGTGTAGTTTCTAAGATCTGTGCTACAGTATTTCAGATAGGCTAAATTATGCCTAATCTTGATTTTCTATAGAATACCTAAAAAACAAAAAAACCATGAGGAGTTGAGATCAAGGAAGATGAAAACAAAACTACTAGGAACCTGTTTCTCTCCACAATGGATAGAAAAAACCCAACAGTGTTTTCTTCATGCTGCTCACTGCACTGTGAAAAGAGCACTCTGTGGGTAGGATATCTACTGAACGTATGGACATCTATCTATATAGACCTGTTTGATTAGGACTCTGGGAGACCAGACTTTCTGTATGTGCACAGTCCTCAGAATGCCCCCATGAGAGTTATTTGAGCCTAATATAGTTTATAAGAGATAGTAAATATTTCCTCTCCAATATACTTATTTTTGCATTTGATGATAAAGACTTCCCAGAACAAATACATAATTTTTCTAAAATGTAAATTTCAACTCAAAATACCTGTTTCTAAGCAGAAAAGCAATAAACATTTTTTATCAAATTCTACATATTTTTTTCTTGACATGGAAACCCAACATTTTTTCTCTGATAATTTTTAAAAATAGAAATTACTAAAGCATCCCTTATGATGAATGCCTACCACACTTTTGGTACCCATGCTTATCTACATCCTCTGTGTGAGTGCTTCAAGCTTCAGGTGAGTGCTAAGACTAATTAAAGATAGTTATCTTGGTGCTATACCACTTGAGTGAACTACAGTAGAATTTGTCTTTGCAGGAGCTTTCCAGTAGAGCTGGGTCATTAGATTTCAGTCATGAGTGGTTAGCAGCTACAAGGAGGTTTTTCTCTGAGCAGGGATTTTCAGTCACGTGAAATTTTATTGGCTTTGTGATGTGGGTAAGCATCCAAAAAGTAACAGGCTGAGACCAATAAACTAATTTCATTTTTAATCCATGGCATATTTGAATGTGGCTTTTATACTGAAATACCAGGGCTCAAATCAGCTGGTTTCACCACATTCTTGGTGCTGCCCCCTCCTTTAACCCACAGTAGCAGAATCATATGTAACAATTTCTGAGCTCATGTTCACCCAAGAGCTTGTGTTTCTTTGTTTACTGTACCTTTCTATATAAAAAATGAAATAAATAAATATGCTTAAATGAGTCAGTGATTATTGAACTGGGAAGCTGATCTGAGTATGACAATTAAATGTAACATGTCTGTATAGGGATGGAGGAAGTAAAGAAAAAAAACCCCAAACAGCATATTAGCATTTTCACAAGCCAGAAAAAATAGCTTTCATGTATTTTAAATAAAAGTAAGACAACTTTGGGAATAAAGCTGTAGCCATCAAATTCACTCTTCAAGTATACTCTGTTACAGCAGCATGATTCCTTTTATGATTGTATCCATCATGCTGTCAAAAAAAGAAATCTTATCTTCACTCATTACTAAATATACAAAGAGCTGGGATTTCCACTTGGCAAATGCTCCTGTTTACCTGAAGGCTCGATTTTACCTGCACTTTGATAAAGTTCATTTGCAGAGATAGACTAAACTTTTTAATCCTTCAACTACTTAAGTCTGTAAACCAGGGTTTGCTCTGAAGTAATCAGCATGTGCATGAAGTTGTTATTTTCTTTAGGAAAGTTAAATATTTTATTATGGAAGGAAGCCAAAGGGCCCATCTGGATCTGTCCTGTCTGAATTGTGAGTTATAGCTCCTGTTTACAACTGCTCTGCAAAAAGAAGTCTGGGTGAGGATGCCTTCAGTAGTTATCTTCAGCCTTGTCTTCTCAAGTTTTTTGTATTCAGGAAAGGTCTATCAATAGTGGAGGGAATCTCATTGCATCTGTCACCTCAGCATGCTTAGAACTTTTTAATACTCTTATCACTGAAACCTTACAACAAATACATCAGAAATTTGCTAGTTTAACACACACAGAATCAGGTCCTCATGTGCTACACATATACTTTCCTTCATAATAAATGTGAACAATTCTCTCTGAACAGGTTGAGTCAGATGAACTTCCTGAATCTAAATATTGCTCTGAGTGACCTTTATTGTTTCTCTTTCTGTTGCATCCTTTTAAAATGAAGTGAACATTATAATTATTTCTGTTTTAAGGACAACCAGAAACTATCAATGAAATCATGGTCCCATTTTTTTTTTGAGTTACCTTTAAATGTAAAATCACAAGCAACTCTCTACTTGTTATTTAAACAAATACAACAGGAAAGACTGTTAGTGTAAGGCAAGCACAGCAGAGATTTGCACAGGAGAAAGTGACAATATTCCCTTTGATTTGGGACTTTACCATCCACTTCAGTAGTCTCTCCTGTGTCTGGGTCTCAGGTTGGTAAAGTATGGCCTGTCTATATCTCTATATGTCTACAATCTCTACTGCAGATCTTTTGTTCTATCTGAAACCCGTCTCCTTTTATTTGAGGTTTTGGATCTTGTGGGGGGTTTTATTTCTTATTTTTCATTTTAGTGCTGTATAGTTTCCTGCAGAATTCAGTCTCTAAACTTCACTCTGGAGCCACCAACTGTTACAGCAACCTGGTCTCTCTTTATCTAACATGTCACTGCACCAACAGATGCTGCCACTGAGAACAGTACTAAAATTCACCCAGAGTGAAGAGTTAGACCAATACAAAAAAAAAACCAAACCAACCAAAACAAAACACCACATTTTCTCCTATCTAATAATTACTATCCTTAGTATTATACTTTATTCTACAGCATATATCCTCTAGAGTATTCAGTCTCATTCACCTCATGTTCTTAGTTCAAGAAGTGAATCCTAGGTTTGAAATACTCTTTAATGACCATCTCTCCAAGCAAGTGCAGTCTGGCTAATTTAATCACCTGGTTCATTGATTCTTTAAGGTCAATGGCTTACCTTTATGTGCAAATCTCAACCACATACTAACTCTTTGGAGTTTTTCCCACCTATCCTGAACTGTTTTCACATGGACTTAATCTATAGGCCAATCCTTTATCAACAGAGTGGCTTGTCCTTTAACCAATACTTATGTCTGATGGTTTTTTGCATGGTACTGTATCCAAAAGTCAAGAATTCTGATTTGCTGGCACATGATCTCTTTGTAGTTACATATACTATCTTTAATTAAACAATAGCTTTCTAGGTGTTCCTCTACTGCATTCCTGATTAAAGTTTCTGGTAACTTCCCACTGTATGAATCAAAATGTGAAATCTGTTATCATTTTTATGCTATCATTGACTGAAATTCTTTTTCTGTAATGAAGCTGAACTTTGCAAAATCTACAAGATTTTGCCGTGTAACACCTTTTTGGGAGTACATGCAGACATGCCTAATATTGGCTGAATGCTGCAAAACCCAGGAAGATTGAACAGCTATGTGTGTTCCCTGTATGTTTGCCAACAGCTATTTGGTTGCTTTTCAGTGAAGGGCATTTCATACAGAAATCCTTGTAGGAGGCTATGTTTTCTCCACACTTGTCTACTGCCACTGTAAGTGGTATATTTGATATGGGTCAAAAAGCTGTTAGAATGATAATATTCATCAAACTTCTTTGAAGAACTCTGACTTGAAGGCACTTAACCCAGGCAAGGATTAGAGGGTACATTTGTAGCCCTACCACAGAAAGTTGCATCATTCTGTTTGAGAGTCAGGGCGGTTTTTGGAAGGTGTAATGGTGCAATCAGTCAGTGCTCATATTCAAAGGAGCCTCAACATTTCCAGGTATTTCCTGGAGTAGTGCACTTCTGTCCTTTCCCCACCCCATGACCCACAGTGGGTATTGCTCACTCCTGGGCCCTGCTCCTACCTGCCCTGCTGAAAGTTTGAATGAGGAAATTGCCATTATGTAGTTGAGTTTAGAGCTGTGTTTGTTGGTTTTGTTGTTTGGTTTTTGTTGTTTTGTTGTTTTGGTTTTTGTTTTTTCTAAAATGAATGATACTAGAAGTATAATTTCCTCCTAAAATTAAGTAACTGCTTTTCTGCTGGTGCCCCTAAGAGATGTCAGCCCAAATATGAATGATGCAAGTCCTCAGTGGCAGAACTTGTCCTGAATTTGTCCCATCATAAAGCATGAGACCTTCAACCCCTTTCCAAAGCAGGATGAAAGCAAAAGTCAGCAGACTTTTCACCAAAAAAAAGTCAGAAAAACATCCTTGACAGCAGCATCCATTTGCACCTAAGATGTCAAAGACCACGGGAAGGCTTTGCTTAGCCCTCTGGAGACCAGAGACCAAGGACTGGGTTTCCCATATTTCCAATGTGTGTCCTAGCCATTCACCTGTTTGGGGAGAGAGTTTTCTCAGTCTTTCCCATGAAAACCTGATAATTTGTTTAAATAATTCATTGTCACAGGGACAGTATCCCACTTTTTTTTTTTCTTTTCTTTTTTTCAAATAATACATCATTTTGTCCTAGTCATTAGGTTATTAAGACTTTTACTCTCTCTCTTATACACACACACAAGTTTTATTTTGATTAGAATATCAAGTCTGGGCTTATTTTGTTATTTTTTTACAAGTAATGTTTTCACCTAACTGGAGGTTTCTGGTGGAAAAATATTTGGTTCAAAACCATAGAAAGCAAACTGAAGGAGCTATGTACTGTGGAGATATATGTGCATATATACTGCATGCTAACAAAACCAACATTTGTAGACAATATGATGGCTTGTTTCTCCACAAATTTTGTATGTGTCAGTGTATTTTCCTTTGGGAATGAAAAACAGGTGGCCAAGAAATGTTTGCTTCTGTTATGAATGCATCATCCAGATGATGTGTCCTACTCTGTCTATTCCTTAGGTGAAATATAGCTCTTTGAAATTAATTGCTTTGTTTTGTTTTCTTTGCCACTGTCTTTAATGGGACCAAATATTTCACCCATATTCTTTAGTCTTGCAAGATCCTCAGGGTAAACCAAATCTTGGTACATCTATTGCCATTGAGTAACATATTCCTTGAGCAATCCCATTGGCTTCTGTGAGACTATTTGGGACTATCCAATGGGAGCAAAAGTAGGTGAGTCTGGCCCCAAGGTACTTACACACCTCCTCACTCAATGGCACCTAAGTTTCGGTCAGTGCCTTTGGGTGCTGCTGCATTGCAGCCTTTAATAATCAGTGTGTTTGAATTCTCAGTGAATTTTTTATGAATAGTCTATTAGGTATATGTAGAAACCCAATCTGTGAAAGTGAGAAGATATTCAACAAAATGTTTTCCTACAGATACTTTACAGAAGAAGAAAGGATGAACTCATCCCAGCAACTATTTGCTTAGTTCTTGGAAATTTACACTTCTATGTCAATGGTTCAAAGGTCATCTGAACTTGCAGTGGACTCAAATGTTCTGTATTTTCATACAAGAATGATTTTCTATTGGAGAGAAATGTGAGTGCTCTACTGCCTACTTTGTGATGGTCCTGGGCCCATCATTCTGGAAAGGCTTCTATGCTTCTGCTTTTTTTTCAATCAAACCATGATTCTAGACTGAGGATAGGAGCAAACTTCATTAGAGAAAAACATGGTTTAACAACACAAGTAACAGAAGGGCCAGGTTTTAATGTGCTTGACCAAGTATATATGTGTTCAAAGGGGCAAGTATGGTGAGGTCTTGAAGATACTGTCAAGACTGAGAATAGACTTGTGACTATTCATCTCACCTAAATTTATCCCATTGACACTTAGTTATCTAATCTAAATGGGTTTTCTAGGGTACTCTTATTGTCAGTAAAAAGAGATAGAGTGCAGTGAATGGCCTTCTGAAGGTATTTAAGTCTCTCTATGCTGACTATAGGTGGAGCCCAGACAACTGATTTAGAGTAAAAGTCTAACTTCTCATGGGCTATAGTTGGAGATGAGAAAAGTGGATCCCATTCTTAATTTCCAAAGTTATCATCTTCTATCAGTGACTCGGGAACAAAAAAATATCCATGTCTACATGCAAGGAGTGTTTACACTAAAAGAATGTATTAATTTGTTGGAAATCTGGGCCTACACTGAGTGTATCTCAGTGGGATGAAGCAGGAGCTAGTCACTGGGTTCACTAGGGGGAGCTAGGGAGAAACCTGTTAGTCTCACAGAGATAATGGAGTTCCTGCTGCAGAATTATTCAAGAGAAGGTAAATGTGGTGGAGAGTCCTCTGAGGTCTTTTTCCTGCCAGCTCACAGACATAGTGCTGAATTTGTCATACCTAATTTTCCAGCTGGATTATAACTTCTTGTCCTTTTGAATTTAAGCACTATTTTTGAACACCTTTCCTGGATAAGACTTGTGTACAGAGGAAAATGTGGTACAACATAAGCACATATTTTTCTTCAGAGAAACAACAACGACAACAATATAACTATCTGGCTGTAGAACTACCTTCCTGTCTTGGAAGACTTTGGACACACGGTCACTGAAACATCTCTGGGGTTATAAGAGGTGTTATGTATCTGTGTGTACAAATGTATAAGGAGATACACCTGCTCCATATCAAGGTTTATATTTCTGAGGGCACATTAGTAAAGAAGTCTGACTTGTTTCATTTCTTTCTAAATCATCCAGGCTAACTCACACTTTGAGTCAGTGGTTCTCCAGATCTACAATATTTTCCATTTTGGTGGGGTGATACAAGACAAAAATCTTGCTACTAAGGTCACTGCTTTAGCAGCTAGTGTTCTGGATTGCTGAACTCAGATGAGCATGAACTTTTTACAGGAGCAGTCCCAGCTCTGCTGGAGCTAGCTGGTTTCCATGAAAGTGCATGTCTGCCTGCAAAATTGATATCCCAAAGCATTCTATTTTTATGCTGCGAGTTGCTGTGTTGAGATCTAAAATGTTCAGAATGATTTTTATTGGACAAACACAAGTACTGAAATCATGAGGTTGTGGCAGGCTCCAAGCTCTTCTAGCTTAACACTTATTTGTGCTTGGCAGACAAAAGCATTTTTAATATTTTAGTTTTACTTTGGTAGTCTCTGCACAAAGGGGATAATTCTTAGTGACTGTAATCCAAAGGTAGGAAACATTACAGTGAGACTTTTAACTGAATTTAATGGAGTAAACCATTCTCTCATTGATTTTAACAGCAAAAATGCAAATTTAATTTTAGGTGCAAACTTGTATTATTTGCTGTAGCTTGTTAGCTAGCTGAGTTACCTGGTATGCTTTGTCTCACTGTACAGATGAATGAATCTGATTTATTCTATTTCCAGTGCTGGTTGGGGGATCGAAACCTGCTCTCTGTAATTCAGTGTAAAAGCCCAAACAATTCCACTGTTTTGAAGGAAGTTATGTTTTGATGACCTTGAACCTTTGGTCCCCTTCCTGAAAAATACAGGCTCAGCAAGGTAGGTTCAGTATTTGCTTCACACGATGAGAAGGGAGGGTAAGGAAGGAAAGGAAAACCTGGATCATCTCCAGCAGTAATAGAGCTCCAGGTAGATCATTGCCAGGTTCTTTTCTGCAGATAAGCTTAAATAAGTGTTACACCCAGTAAATGCTACCGTGACCTGCAAATGCCACAGTGTGACGGAGTCCCATAAAGAAGGTACAAATGAGAGGGAAAGCAGAGGGAAAGACTGCAACCTACAAAGAGCCAACTTCTCTCTTTTCTTCATAATGCTGGTACAAGTTTGGTTTAATTTTACCAACATTACCATGAGACAGCAGCAGAACTGCTGAGCCAGGCCTGTGTTGTAAAGATGAAGTAATACATCCTTTTAGAAGCTGCTCTTGCAAAATATTTTCTTCCTGGTGACGTGTTCTTCTACCTCCCGATTATTGTTTCTTGTATGTGCCTGACGTAGAAGGATAATTGCATAAAATGCAAAAACCACGGACTCAGTGAGGTTTTGAGCAGCTCAGTGAGCTCATTGTAGCTCAGCAGCCAGGCAGAACTCTAGATTGTAATTTACAACAAAATCCCAGATCTGAGCAGCAGGTTCAATTTTATAAGTGCCTTTCCAATTCAGCCCAGGTAAGAGTCTCTGGAAGAGACATCCTTTACATAGCCTATATATAGTGAGTGGTTAAATATGTCATTCTCCTCCCTCAGTACACATCAATGATTGCGATGCAAAGCACATACTCAAGAATAGCAAGCCTCACCCCCACATCAGGTGCCAGGGTATTTATTTATTCCTTATTGTCATTACAGGAAAATAACAGGTTTGACCTAATGTAACCAAGAGGTGGAGGGCTGATTATTTTATTTCCACAGCTGCTGCATTGCTGTGTTTTATATGTTTATAAATCATCAGTACAGTGGCATGTTATTATAGCTAGATAGTTATATCTTCAAGGAAATATCTTTTTATTTACTAAAAAGGAATATGAATAGCTAACTGTCTTATCAGAAAGCCTGTCTTAAGTCCAAGAACAAGGCCCACCCAGATACTGATTAATATCAACAGTATTGATTTTATTACTCATACTTTATAAATGACATTGATATTCTTGAAGACTGCAAACATTTGCTTTGTTGTGCTATTGTCTTGGTTGCAGTGTAAATCTCTCACTTTTGATATACACACAGTGATTATTGTTCTGGTCATTGTTTTATGACTGGAGGCATTTTAATGATGATTTACGGGGTTATATATAGTTGGACTATAAACTTCTGATTGCAATTAAAAACTAGTTAAATGAAAAGTTTCAGCTTGAAGGCAGTGTCTGTTTATCACAGAAGGATATAAAGGACTAAAATGTATTTAGAAAATAAATCAATCAGTTGTTGGTTTTATTTTTCACTTTGCATACTACAAGGCAAAGGAAGCTTCCAGAAATCTTTATTTTGTGCAGATTTTCCAGGAGAAGAATTTTGGAGATATGTTACCCTACCACTCTTGAACAGCTACAGATTTCTTTTTTCATTATTTATATGCACAGTGTGCTCTCAGCCCAGAGAAGACACCTTCTGCTCATGTTTTTTCAGAAGAATTGTGGACAAACAGAACAACCTGGGGTGCTTCTGAGTGCCCCTTGCTGAAGAAGTAACATAAATTCTGTAGGTCCTCATGAAGAGAAAAAAAACTTTATTTGGTATCAGAGTGAAAAAGTCTCCTTTTGTTTTGAGGTTGTCCAAACTAGTTTCCTCAGGTATTATATTTCCGTTTCTATCAGTCAGTAGTATTTCCCAGTATGACATTAACCTGAGGTGTTGCTGTCTACATATGAAAAAAAATTACCTCCAGAATGCTGCTGAGTATGTTGTCACATGATTATATTGGCCAAGATATAAACAATTTTGGGTTCAGTTTGCAGGGTATGAGCAGTCCAAGCAGGTGCAAACAGCCCAGGAACATCATTTAAACCTGTGTGTTTGTACACATAGGTATAGGTATATGTATGCATTACGTCATTGTACCCCTGTGGCTTATATGAGGTGTATGAATTCATCCTGTTCAAGAATTGTTTCACTGTCAGCAAAAAGAAACTGTTATACAGCTAATGATATAATTGTATGTTGTCTGTTACATGCTTCCTGAGTGAAATAGTTTATAGTTTTCTGAATCTTTAGAAAATCCATTATCTTGCCCATCGCTTTTCCCTCTCTCTGCTGTCTCTCGGGTCCAGCTGTGTCAGCCATTCTCCTACATTTGCTCTTGTGATAGGGATTTCACACAATTTGGTGTAATTTGGTATATCCCTGCCAAATACTAATGTCCTGTCTAAACCATGGATGGATATATAGCAACTGTGTCTCTTCTCTTTCTATTTTAAGATGACCATTAAAAGAAGTTGTATATAACCCCAAAATATACACAACTTCAATTTTATTTACTGTGTAAGCAATTGAAAGATGAAAAAAAATGTGTTTTTAAAGTTGCATCCCTGACTATTATAGGTGGGGACGTGCTACATGTGCCCTGTAGCACATTTTATTGCTCACTGTCAAAGGTCTTTTTAATCTCTAGAATAGGCTTGAATAGGAAGGATGTGTGAAGCTAAAGTCTGTGTAGCTCCTCTGTGCCTTGGCACCTTGTGATCTTTTTTGGGGAGCTTCCAAAGGAACAAAATTTGATATTACCAGCTGTTGTGATTTTTACCATGTTCTTGAGACAAACTCCTGGCCCTGCTGGGATCATAATATTGAAACACAGGCCAACTGCAGTGAGGTTTGATGATGCTCTAAATACCAACTATGAGAGACATCTAGGTAGGAAGTTTGTCTTTTCCTTCCTTCATGAGGAAGAAATCAACTTTGATGATGCAAAGGGAAACTGGACTGGAACAAAACCTACCAGTACAAGCAAAGAAAAATAACCTTTTCTTAACCTCTTGAGGTTTATAAGCCTGACATTAATTCTGTAGCCTGACTGGTGATTTTTAAATACTTATAGCTGCTGATGCAGCAGAGGGTAGTTAACTACCACAGAGGGTAGTTATGAAAACTGACATCAATGGGCAGGCTATGCCAGTTTGGGGTCTGTGAATGTTGGGCATCCACCCTAAGACTTTGCAGTGACACATAGTGCAAGACATAAGATACAGGGCAATTACAACCTTAGACCCAGTGGCAATCAGGTACGTGGACAGTTTTCAAGGGCTGAGGTTTAGCGCTGTGTTAATTGTTCATCCAGGACTAGAACCATATAATGTCCTCTTGTTGATCCACCAACAGGGTAAACTGGTGGTGTTACAGGTCTGCATCTGTGCTATTGTTTCTGCTGCAGTATCATACGATCTTTGGCTGCTTTTTAACAGGCCTTTTTAGGAAAGCTTGAGAAATAGGCCTCAGCGTTTATTTGAGATGTGCTTGTACAACTCAGGCAATTTGCAAAATGCAATTTGTCTGGTGCTCTTCCTCTTTCACCCCAGCATAAATGCAATAGATCCTTCTGACTCCATGGCAGTGACTCCCTGATTCAGCTACTCTGTTTTAGAACATCTTGACTTAAAGAATTGCCACTGTCTTCTGGAATTTTAGTAACAAATATTGTGAATTGACACAGTAAATGAAGAGCTAGATGAAATCTGATATACAGATATGAAAAGCTGAGAATTCCTCTTTACTATGGCTATAAATCCACATCGACTTTTCATAAATAATTGCCGTATGTTGCTGTTTTGTGATTAGTCATAGTCTCATGTATAAAACAGCATAAATTAAGCCAATGTAGCTAATGAATTAGGCAATAAATACGTTAAAAAAAATAATAATGCAAACACTAAAAGAGCAATATTGTAAAGAAAATCTCTGTCTACACAAATCAAATAGGAAATAATCTTGGAAAAATCTGAAAATGAGTACAAGCGCTACTGACTGTTACTCAGAGCAAAGAATTATTGATCCTTGCCTGCTTCTATTGATTTTATGTCACTTCTGTGATTTAATCATGTTTTCCTTGTTATCTCTTTGCAGTCTTTCTTCTATTGTCTGGTATGAAATCTCAGCCAAGGCCTTTCAGCCTGTGGTGGTGGATCAAAATAACTTTGCCTTCCATTTGCATTGTTTTAAAGAAGTGATTAAACAATCAATCTTAGGTGATCCTTAGGATTACACAGTATAAATTAATCTCTGAAAATGAAAATACTTCTTTTTCATAGTCAGGGACTAAGAAAGGTTGTGTAATGCTTCAGCAGACTATCCAGTAAGCAAACTGATGCAAAAGTGTCTAAGTGCTTTGCTTTTGCACTAATTCATCCATTTGTTTATTTTAAAAATACTCAGATTGTGTTAGTGTTTCTGTGTACGTGAAGAAATTTGCATGTGGAAGAGGCAAAATCTGCATTTTATTAAAGCAGTATGGCTACTGTCATGTAAACTTCTCACTAAGATAGTACCGTGTTTTTCCTACAAAGTGCTCAAATTTCACCTTCAGGATAATGGCTGCAGTGAAAAGCAAGATTTTCCCTAATTCTTGACTTACGTTAAGACATACACTTTTATGTTTATATTTTCATTATTGGTTTTGAAATTATAAAAATCTAGAAAAGGTCATATCTTTGAAAGAACAAATCTGAGCTACATATTAATAAGTATATACAGTGAGGTAGACTCTAATAGGAGAGTATTTAGATATCTGCTACTCTACAGTTCAGTTTCCAGGAGATATTTCTTGAAAATTGTTTTCCAGTTTTGATGGGAAAAAAATTTGTGCACATAGGTGCACACAACTGGAAACCCCTCACATGTGCTTGAAATTGTTGTTAGATGTTTCTTGCTTTCTGGATCTGTTTCCATAATAGAGAAGCTTTTTCAGTCTTTGTATTAAGGTTCCATTTACAAAGGGTTCAGAGAGGTTTAATATAGAGTCAGAGGATTTATGAGTGTGTTACATACATAATTATTATAGATGGCTATAAGCACATCAAAAGGAAATGTAATAGATGTTTGTAAGCTCTGGTTACATGAAACCTGTTGGACTCTAACAACTGAATCACCATTTATTAAATGTACCTTAATAATCAATCATGGCCTTATTATAGCATTTAAGATAATGCTCAGTTATTTATTTTTTTCCATTCAAATCTGGACTTTTTAACCTAATACATGCATAGGCCATAGTAAATTCTATACTGGGAGAGGGCTGCATTGCCAGTGGATGGCAATTGCAGAATATTATGCAGGTTTACACAACCCAAAGGTCCAATCCTTGCAAATATATATATATGTGTGTATATAAACATGTACACACACACTTCTCATGTTCTTGTTGAAACATCTTTGAGATTGTAATACACTGTATATTGTCTAAGAGCAGAAGACAATTTTTCTGGGTTCGTTCTTTGTAGACTATAATGTTGCATGGATCCATGAGACTTTTTTGTGTACGATGGGCCATGCAAACCTTTTAGATCTCTCCTCTGCATCTTGAGTTGTAGTAGAAAAGAACAGTGTCTTTGAAACCACTAATCTTCTGCCCATCAAAATAGGTAAGGGTTTGTCTTGTGCAATGTGGTGACCCAGTTGGCTTTCTAATGGACATCTGTGGTAGACAAAAGGTCAAGTTTGAGGCAGAAATCAGAGTGGGTGGAGAAAAAACCAACACATAAAAATGCCACTGTACTACTTGTTGCCCTATGACAAAGATAGTGTGGGAGGATGGATTGGAAACGCAAGTGAGAACTTCCCTGGGCATCCACAAGTTGCTCTTTGCAGCAGCCCAGCGTAACTTCTGTGTTCTAGTTAACAGCATGTGCTCTAAGGCCTCGAATATAAATAGTTACTAGTGACTCATTCAGTGTAATTCTTCAGCTATGTCAGTGGGACGCGAGGGTGGCCTTATGGGTAAAGGCAAGGCTTTCAGGCAGGAAGTGCACATTTTATTCTTGCCACTTGCCACAAGATAAGTCATAAGGAATTTCTTTAATCTTTCCATTTGTAATTTGGTGAAAAAGAGAGAAAAAATGTTACTCCCTTCAGAGCAGTATTGTGAATTCATCTGGGGTCAGCAAAGCATCCATTTGTCTATGGCAGGGCTGCCAAGGATTGTCAGGGCCTCTCTGCCTGCTTTGCTTATACCAGTGTTCAGGAGAACTAGCCTGGCTGCTGCTGATGGTGGGATGGGCTTGGGCCAGAGTAGGTTTCTTGCTGGGAAAGTGGGACATGCCTCTAAGGAAGCAGAAGACACAACCATCCCACCATTGTAATGAGATCAACAAGTCCAGATCTCCTCCCATCCCTCGCACATCCATCACACCTCCACCATCATTTCCCATGCCAAAACATCCCTGCCTCCCTCAATACTCTTGCCTCTCATCCTTGGTCCCACAATATTTGACTTTACAGGTGGTTCTGAGAAGCCCTAGGCTAATTAAGGGCAAACTCTTTTTCATGTGTGACCTCTGGAGACCTGACTTGTGTAGGTACTTGAGGGATTTCTGTGTTCTGGAAAAGTAGATGAGCTATGCAGCTATTCAGTACAGATATTATCTATGGACTATATCTCTCATTTTAAGGCATATCTGGAAAAGTATAAATTTAATAACAATGTATAACTGTTCAACTTTGTATAGGAAAAGAAGCTTTATTTCTTAGGATTTCATAGATATTATATGTGCCTATGATTATTTAAAATCATACAGACCGCAGGGCATTGTTTTCTTTTAAACCTCAATCTCTTATTCAGAAGGAGAATGGTCACTCTGATGCTGAAGTTATAAGGGTTCACACTCAGTCTTTACTGTTCTTTGTATTTCAAAATCTACATAACCTGTGCCTAAGCAAGCAGAGAGCCTGCTCTCAGCAGTGCAATCTCACTGTGGTGATTACACAGTGAAACCTGAAACAAAAATTTTGAAATCAAATAATCGACTGCATCCTTGTTTGTTTGTTCAGGGGAAAGCAGTGTTCAAAGTCAAGAACACAAAGCTATCAAAACCCACAGGACTCAGAACATTTCATGTATGTCCCGTGTTTGGTCAAATGCAGGGATGATTTAATTTGCACTTCATTCAACCTGAGAGTCCTTTATAACTTAAATTTGCTTTCATTTATGTGTGTTTAGAGTACATCCCCTGAATGCCTCCTCTACCCATGCCTCACTACTCCTGAAGGGTATAATTCTATACTGGGAGTCATGTAAGCAGAAAACTGTGAACCAAGAATCTATGTTCAATGCAAAGCTTTGCTCTGTTCCAAAGCCAGGCTTAACCTACCTCCTGGTTCTTGCACAACTGATACCAGAGTTTTCAGATGGAGCATCTCAATAGCAACACACATCTTACTCACATATATTAAACAAACAGGTTATTGATAGTGTAAAACTAGAGTAACAGATAAAAAAAAAGGGCAAATATTTTTACAGTGTAATAGAGAGTGTGGTTCTACTGTGAAGCTGAGCTCCTTTCATGCAGTGGAAAGACTTGATATATAGTGAGAAAGCCTCACAATGCATGCATCTAGCCTTCCCTAAAAGGCTCCAGACTTGATGTAATGTCTATATAGTTGCTATTCTTTGCAAGTTCACTTCAAAAGCTACATCCTGGTATCGAGTTTTGTTATATTACACTGCCGAGCGAATGCTCACACGTTTGTTCTTGCTGATAAACGTCTCCTAATATTGAGTTATGTATCAGGTTATTGCAGGAAATCTGAGTGAAGATGTAATATTTCACATGCTTACCTTAAGAGGAAAGAACTGCTAATATCATGAATAATTTCTCACAATAGAGATCCAAGCTGTCAGCTCCAACTATAATATCTGGGCCCCAGGGGAACTCAGGTTTTCATCTGGAGGTGTACAGATCCAAAGGAAAATTTGGCAGTGTTATCTTGACAGTGGTGGAGAGTTCTACTTCCTTACTCCAGAGTTCCGTTAAATACATCAATAGATACACTGTATTATGAATTTTTAAGCACCTCTCCAGAGACAGTACTTAATACAGAATATTTGAGGACTCAGCCACTGCAGGGTTTGTTCAGTGCCTTAGAAATGTTTCTGCTGGGTAGATTTCTGTGGCAGTAGAGTTCGGCCCTTTATTTTAATCTGTCTTCTTTCAAGATGAATGTGTTTGTTCTTAAGGTCCAGGTGACATTGGCAGATTCTTTTAGCATCTCCAGATACTAGGGCTGGAAGATACTGTAAGTTTATTTTAAAGCTTTAGATTTTTTTAGTATTAACAAAGAAAAAATTAAATGTTCCACTATTTTCTGTGCTATTTTCATTTTCCTTAAAAAAAAAATAATCAAAGTTATACAAAGAAATTATTTCCCTTTTGAAGAGAAATGAGCAGAATGTGTGTTTTTAGTGAGAACAGAAGTGCAGAACAAGATCCTGGGACACCATAGCATGGACTCCAAGTGTGTGAAATACTTTCTGACTTTGTTGAGACTGGATTTCTCTGAAATGCCTCACAGATGTGAACAATACAAAAGTGCTTTCTGCCCCACTGTTTAACAAGAGACAGGAATGACCTTCAGCATTACCTGAAAGAAACAGTCTTAATTTTGCATGATGGGGTGCCGAGTGGAATTCAATGGCTTCTTCAAATTCTACAGAAGGTGAGAGGCCTCCACAGAACCTATTGTTCTCAGAGGTTTGGTGACAACATCAGGAGGTTTCAGAGACGGACTGTAAGAGTCAAATAGTGGTCATTTGGCAGCCCAAGTGATACTGCAATCATTCCTAAGTTGCGTACAGACAAATACATGGGACTTTCTCATTTAAAGAGGCTGAAATAATTAATAATATATAATTTACTTCACTTGTCCTGACAGAGGTCTTGCTTTGTAACCTGAAGTACAACATGTTCTGGTATGTAAGTAGAGGAAGTTATTTTTTATTTTTTTTAATGCATAACTTTATAGTATATAAAATAATCTCCACCATTAAGCTTAATATATGTCATTAATTCTGTCAGAATTCTCTAAAGCAACAAAATTCTTCCCCATGCTATGGTTCAAGGCTGGGTAAAAAGACCAATAACTTGGTATTGGGCATTGCTTTGCCTTCAGCCTCTGGGCCTGCTGCTCAGCTGGTCAATGTGGCAGATTTTTCACTTGCTTGTGACAGCTTATACTGAAACTAGCTGCTGTATTTAAAAACAAAATAAAGCACTGATGACTGTATTTTCAGTGCAAGCATATGAAAATAAACTGAGGAAATGAACTTGCAGCTAAATTTAAAGAAACTAAAATACATGCAGGGTAGTAAGCAGGAACACACACCACTTCTGAGAGGAAAAAGCTTTGTACTCTGATGTAGAGATCAGCCAAGGAGAAAATGGTTAAAGAGGAAGAGAGACTCATCAGAGAGGCCAGTGACCTGGCGGCAGGCACTCAGAGGCATCTCACATATCCACATGACATTTCTTGAGCTAGCAAACATGGCAAGGGCAAAACCATGTTTGCAATTTGCAGGTAAATAATGGCTGTATTTAAGCTAATTTATTAGCTAAGGTATTTTTGTATGTCAGTATAAGCTTTCAAGCTAGGCTTAAACTGCAAAATCAGATGTTGCTAGCAGAGCTGGTATGTCAGGAAAGAAATTGTGGTGCAAAGCCTTTCCACTTACACCAAGCTCCCTGCTCGAGTCACTGTGGTCTTCTTGTCACCTATATAAAAAACTGCTTATAGGCTCAAGGATATCGATTTGGGCATCTTAAACATCTCTGCATAATTATGACTGGTGGCTATTTTCAGTCTGTGCATACTTGGTGTGAAGGGGAGGCATGAACCTGTATCCAAGCTTGCATGTAATAATATCAGATATTTGACCACTTCCTGAGTATGTCACCACTGTTCTCGGGATGTTTGACCAAGCAGATGTGTTTGAACCATATGCTCTAGCTCTTCTTGCCAATTCAGAAATGCATCTCCGAAAGGTTCAGGTTTTTTTGGCTTGGCCTGTCAAAATGTGTTTGATATGAGAGTGCTGTCTGTTTAGAGTTGCTTACATGTAACTGCACGTGTTTGCTTTCAAATTAAACCTTGTTTCAGCAGATTTGTAACAGTTGTGATGTTTATTCTTTCACAACATAAGGAGACTGCCTGTGTGTTGGAATAAGAAAGATGTCCTATGGAAATAGCAGCTCCCTTATGCATGGAAGGGGAGTCACTTAGGAACAGCGAAAAGAAGCATTTGAAAGAGGAAATGTCTACCTCTCATTCATAAAACATTGAAGTTGTCCTAAAATGTGACATCTGGATTCACAGAGGGTGTTGAGCCCATATGCACTATTGATTTAACAGGAAAGAAGGATTGGTACCTGGATGGATTTAGTTAGCATTATGGCTTAAATTAAGGAAAACATGTCTAACTGAGAGTGAGTGCCTTATACCGCTGCAGCCAGTGGGGTATAAGTACACGCCTGTGTGAGACACAGAGAAGAGACTCTGCTGAATTGATGCCTGAGCAAGGGACAAAACTGGTTTATTTATAAGCACTCTATTTATAGCTTTTGCTGTGTTGGAATACACTAATTCATTTTAAGTGCTCTATCTCTGCGAATGAGCTCATAGCTCTCCAGACGGTGAAGCTCTCTGTCTGCACTGCCTTTTTTGATGCTGTCCTGCTCTCATCAAACAGGTCTGAGGTCCTCACCATGGAAAATACCACCCAAGAGGCAATTGAAAAAAAGAAGCATGTCCTATAATAACCTGTTAAATTGAGCTTATACATAATGACAGGCAATCGTGTGGGTTGTTTTTTTTTTTTGCCATGGCTTAGTTGGGTCAGCAGGGCAGAAGTAGCATTGTGGAAGGTCTTCATCGAAGTGAGCTTAATGCAAGGGAAGCAGCATGCGATGTGGGACCCATCCATGGAAATGCACCAGAGGATTGCAGAGTTGAAGTGAGACCAGTCACATAACACAGAGCACATCTCAGACAGTGGCTATCACCACGAGTTTGCTGGTGTTTGGGAAAAGGCAGCAGACTCTGATCTCCCTGTGGCTGGGTGGCTGCTGGGGAACAGCGTGGAGGATGTTGCTGTCCTGACATCCTTGAGGTCACTCCAAAACCCTTTACACAAGCCTGTTTACTAAAGCCTTTCCACACATTTGAAGATTTGACACACAGATAGCAGGACAAGTAGTCTACAGCATGGCTTTACTGAGTATCGCTTGTTGAGTTAGCTTAGAGTGGGTTCCATCCTGGGAATTATCTCTTCCTCATGGAAGAGATCATAAGGCCAGTGTGCTTATGGGCAGCAGAGACAAGCTCTGCACTTCTAAGGAGCAGAAAATTCAAAAACAGTTGAAGCTGAGTCTGGAGGAGATGCAGGATATTTCTCTTCCTCCCCTTTAAACAGAAGCTGAATGTGAAGCCATTGTCCACATCCCTGGCAACATATGCATGAATTTCAGGACACCTGCTTCAAAGGATGCACCCCTGGAAGCAGGGGGAGGTGTGTTTCATGTGGAGAAGGCCCCTGACTTGCATCTCTTTCAGGGAGCTCTGAGTCATTATTTGATCCTGGTGAATGTGGCAAAGGCTGTTCTGGTCTGCCCCCACATTTTGGGCAAAACTCCTTCCTCATTTGTGGTCCTCTCCTAACAGCATCTCGAATTTCCAGTTTGGCTCTTGTCTAAATTTGAAACCAGATCAACCAGTCAAATCCCATCCCCAAGTCAAATAACCCCTAAGAAAACCCCACAATTCTCCCTTATTAATGTATATGTTTTTAATGGAAGACCTTGTGGAGATGCCATCGGAAGCTCCAGTAGAGGACAAGCAAACAGAAGCAGGTGACAGAATTATATGCAAATTTCACAATATAACCACATTCTTGTGTTTACAAACCACGCAGCCTCACCTTTGATCGCTTTCTCTTAAGCCCTGAGCACATAAAAGCAAGTAAATTAGACATGGCAAAACATGTGTGTTCCCCATGCTTGTTCTCTTCCAGAAACAGGGAGAATGCAGAAGTTAAAAAGGGCTAAAAAAAACCAAACCAAAAAACAACAAAAAAAAAACCCACCATGAAAAAATCCAACAAAACAATTAAATACAAGATTAAAAAAAATAAAAAAAATAAAAAAAATTAATACCAGTGGCCTTCTCTTATGTTTCTCTCCTGAACACAAAGGAAATATTTTCAGAATCACAGAGGTGTTTTTTGAATGCAGACTGCTCTTGGCTTTATCTTTATTTTCTATCAAGTAACTGAAAACAAAACAAAGATCTCAGACATAGGTACATCTTTAAGAGAATTTGCTCACTCTTAACTTTGTTTGAATGGGTAAACCTCCTCAGTGTTTGCCCTTAAAGCTATTCTAACAGAGAGCTGTTTTATCAACACTGGCTGCTCAGTAAGGAGAGGCATTTTCTTCCACCTTCAGTGCAGTTTTCTATGCCACTGTTGGGGGGTGGGAAGTTGACCTTACGTGGACCCTCAAGACAAAACCAGAGGCTTTAAGCAAGTGAAGAATAGGCAAACACTAGCCAGCAGTTGCCATATACAGAGTACACTACTCAAAAATCCCAGAAATCTCACTGATAGAGCGTTACACTGTGACTGGGTAGTGCTTCTCCCCTTGTAATTTATACATGTGTCAATAGGAGATTACGCCTGTAAGTACAGACTCAACAAACTCACTTCTAGTGTTTATTATGGAATTTTGGGGGAGAAAAGTAAAAGAAGCACTGCAGGTATTTTTCCCAGTCACAGTGCCTTGGAATGATGAAATTGCCTCTGGAGCTGTTTTGTAAGAACTGTTAAACAATGAGTTTAAACAATTTCTTTAAACAATAGGCAATTTTCTGGGCTTTGGGGAGCATGATTGTAGCTGAGAGCTTGACATTAAAATTCACTGAGAAGCAGAGCTTCAACAAATGATCTGCTTGTACGTATTAATTGGACAAAAGTCTTTATATTTGAGTATCTCTGAATTTTGCAAGGTGTGAGAAGCAGGTCTGAATTCTTCTGACCCATGTCTCAGGCCTATGAGAAATCATCAATACTAAAACAGTGGGCTTAAAAAGAAAACTTATACCTGCATTGCACACATGTTTTAATTTATCTCAAGACTGTTTGGAACAGGTTCAAGGTAAACTGAATTAAGCTACTATTTAAACTGTACCAAGAATGTCCACAGATCTTTTACTGTGATTTAATGGAAAAAAATTGGGGAAAAGTAGTATCATAAACTTCCTGGTCTTTACTCAGGAATTGGTTTGTGGTTGAGGCACTGGAATGGATTTTAGGAAATCTTGCTTCTATTTCTGTCTCTTCCAAGTAATTTATCCTCTCTGTGTTTCTATTCTTTACTTCTCAAATTGCCATAATTAATATATCTCTTCTAGGCATGTAGCAAGAGTGAAATTGTATTTGCTCAAAGACTAAGTGACATGTATTAGTGGAAAAACATAAACAAGTACAGGTGAGGTTTTTCAACACACTAGCCATTACTATTCCAAATTTTTGAAATCCTGGAAATGGTAAATGTTCTGTTAGAAACTGAAGTTTCTGTTAGAAGTTCTAACAGAACTATTGACATTTGAACAGACCTGAAGTTTCAAACGGCCTTGATACGTTTAGTTCTGCTACAAGAAAGCGTGGGGAGTTCAGTTGTAGTGCAAATGTTGTCCCATGGATCTCCAGGAAGGACCATGACAGCTTGGTGTTCAGATGCCATAAATCAGGGATATTTGCACACTTTCATTTTCGAGTTGATTTAAACACAAGAAAAATTTAAAAAAAACCAACAAAACAACCCTGATGCTGAAGTATTTCTTTATCTACCTCCCCCAAGCTTAATTAAAAAAAAAAACAAACAAACAAAACAAAACCAAAGCCAACATAGCTTTGTTGGCTTTTTAAATAATTCTTATTTTTTTCATTCTTGTAATACACAACACATGTAATGCAAACATCACAGTGCTGTGATCTAGAAAGTGCAATTTGCTCTTCATTCAGCTGAAATGACTTAACATGTTGCTTAGCCTTGCAGCTGCATCACATAAATATTATTGACAAAATGTGGGCTGGGTGTTAAAGTATTAGAGTAATCCAAGGCAATATCAGTGACAAGATTTTTTTAAACATTATCTAAACTATGGCAGATGAGTCTCTCACCAGGAAAATGTTCCTCAGGAGACATGGTCATGTTCTGGTAATTTTTACTTTGTTTGATCTGTTGGTGAAAAGTATGGAGAGAGATGTCTTGGTATGTGGAATCCAGACATGCCTATTTGTGGATGAGGGCGTGGTTTACTGCAAGATACCTCAATACAGGAACAAATAATAATTTTCTTTTTACCCTGGAGTTTGCATAATATTAGGGACTACCATGCAAACACAGGCTCTACTGTCACCAAAATGTTTAATCAAGGGCCTAATAAAAACTCTCCAGAAAGTCAATGGAGTTTAGGAAGCAGTTCATCTCAGCCTGAGCTGTACATTTACAGTAAGTCAGAGGAACTGGTCCCTTTGCTTCTGGAAGCAGACGGACAACAGGTAAGCTCTGCATTGTGTCTGAACTGGTTTGGTGGGAATTTTTAGTTTTCGGGTCTTCTATGTGAACTCTTGCTCCCATAGAAATTGCTTTATGGTCTTTGTTGATTATATGGAGGAAATGGGATCTTAGATCTAAAGGGGTTATTTGAAAGGCATGTACATGAACAAATGCACATGATCAAATATTCACACATCACACACACAGGCAATGAAATCTATAGTTGGAAAAAGCATTCAGAGCCTTTGCTGCCGCAGTATCACTAAAAAGATGCTGTTGGCTCAAATACTCTCAACTTCAGTATTTTGTCTCTCTTATGTTTTCAAAATAGAAATAATGCAAAAAAAGCCCCCAAAACATTTGTTTAGTTGGACACCAGTGAACAGCACAATTCTCTGTCTTTTCGTTCACAATCTTTTTCATAGTCACTACAGATTTGATTTTAGACCACACTGTGTGGTGCTTGTTCTGACCAATTGCTTTCAATGGTATTTTTTTTTAATGTCAAATCACATCTATTGATTTAAGAATTTGCCACAGTGGGTTGATGTTGTTTTTATTAATATAAATTAAATTGATAACATCCCCTAGTGCTGAGTATCTAAAAACCATCTTTGTTCTGAAACTGAGCTCCATCAAAACACAAATCCCACTATGAATAGAGGACCGAATGATTACAACAGCCATATGTTTATAAATGAGTAATAACCTTTACATCAGCAGAGTCCTTCACTAGGAACATCACAGATGGCGATATTTACAGTAGTTCTCTCTGAAGGGCTGACACCTAGGGTGGGTGAGCCTCCTTTAGCACAAGCAATCTTAAAATGGCAATTTTTGACCTTCCAGGCTGGACAATGGAGGAGTTTCATTTTCCAGATATTTTTTTGCCTCCTTTCTGTCATCGGTTTTGCCGTGTTGCTTAGTGACCTTCCGGCACTTGACCAGTTGGCGATTTTCAGAATGTAGGAAAATGTTCATCAAGAACAATGCAAATCCAAGTGCCAGCTTTCCTCAATACCCTGCTTTTGTATCTGTACAATACAAAACCTGTAGGAGTTGGAGAGATATAATTCTGCAGCAAGTAGGCCTCTAAACCAGCTATTGAAAATTCATATGTTTTGATGAGATAGCACATAAAACAGTGACTGGCACCAGGCCACAGTCTGATTGCAAATGTTCACATTTGTTGGCAAAAATGAGTCTTCTGTGACCTTCCAAGGTCACCTCTCCAGATTTCTCTCTCTGATTCATCAGTAGCAGTTTTGTCAGTGTGTGCAAGCACACAACTATGAGCTCTTCTCTTTCTCCTCTGCTGGCCAAGTGCCACTTCTGAGCAATAAAGTTTCCGGGATTGCTTCTGAAGATTGCCTGTAACATTTGCCCCTCTCTGTCTTCTGCTGCTTGCAGAGAGATGGCAAGAGAGTGAGCAAAAGCTCACCCACGTGCAACATCAGAAAGTCAGACGGCTGCCGGAATGCCACACAGTCTACAAAAATGCTGTGAATTTAAGGCATTCTAAGGCTGAGAAATTCTGTCCTAGGAGGAACAGCATCTTTTCAATGGGAAAAGGGATTCTGATGCCTGAGGAACACTGAGACGCCCAGCTTTCTGAAACCAATTCAGAAATTGAGAAATCCAGACCAATTTCATCTGCCAAGGTTCAGTTTCAGCAGTCACCAGGACTCTCTGTGTTCTCAGTGGGCAGAGGCCAGGAAGATTTCCGGAAAGGACACCTCAACTCCCAAACCCCCACTATGATTGCCTTCATGGGCAGGTGCAACTTTCTATTCTGTCCTTGAACTGTTCTTTTGCAGTGCTCGTTATTTTGTGATGACATGGTTGCTTCAGGAGCATCAAAAGCAAATGACAGAGTGATTCCCAGATTTTAAATCAATACACTTATCACCCTGTGGATGAAAACTCTACCTGGACAGTAACCACTTTCTCTACTGGTTTCTTTTGCTGAGCTGTGAGTGTGTCAAACCTGAACTTTACTGTTGGAGCTGACCTTTCGTGAAGCAAAATCCTGGCACTGCCCTTTTCCTTAAACACTGGAGTATTTTAGCCTAGGGTCTCTTCTGGTTTTAGTCTGGTTTTAAGTTTATTGGATCCTATTTACACCTTTCTTTGTCAGTGAGGCACAATTTATATCCCCTTCACCCTCGTGAAGGGCTCAGGAAACCAATCTTATGACTCAAGTGGTACATTTCCGCATCCTTACTCCTTTCTATGCCTCAGTGTAGAACACTGGCCCTTCCAGTGAAATCAGCTACACAGAAACATCATAACTGCCACAGGTCCCCTGATGGTACCTTTGACTCCTGCTGCAGGGTTTCGGATTTAATGACTTGGAATGGGTAGCAGATACTAATGGTTTGCACATCTGTTACACTGCAGCTGGAGAGTGTGTTCCTGTTTTAGAGGCTTGTTTTCATGTACTGAAAGTAGATGGGCAAAAATAAAGGCTCATTAAATATTGAAAGGAAAGGTATCTTTTTTAGTCAGAAAATGTATGTCTCTTCTTAAAAAACAAAGTTTATAAAAGAAAATCTTATCTCTTCCTTCTGGTATGATATTATTTATTATTATATTTAACAAAGGAATAAATCTATGTTTATTGGGTTCACCTCTATTTTCACTTCATCCACTCATCAAACTATTCCTCATTGTTGCTGTGGTGCTGTAAAATAATCTGGAAGACTCAGTCCCTTTACTGGCAGGGAATTCAAACATGCACTGCCCTTTCCAGATATTCTCATAGCTCCAATAAAAAATGTTACATATCCATTAAAACCTTGCAGGTCTGGACTGTACCAAAACCAAAATATTTTAAAATCACATCTAAATCATTGCCCAGCAGAATGCCTTACTTTCTGTGATCTTCTGATAAAAATGGAAATAATGGTTTTGCTTTGTATTTTGAGACCTTGCAGTGTTATCTTCTTTGAACCTTCAACACTCTTTGTTTTTTGCTGTCGAAATGACACCGCAAGGACGTCTGTCCTCACTAAAGTTCTCATTTTCCTAATATTACATCTTTCTCTGCATAAAGAACACTTAAATATATTCAAGCAAGTGGCCTTTCTTGTGTGAACAAGAAAGAAAGAAAATCAAGTCAGATCCTTGAGAATCTACACTGGAGTAAACAAATGCAACATAAATATTACCATTACAATCAATGAATGCTGACTGAACTCAGTGGGAGCTATCCACATCCATCTGAGCACAGGCTTTGACTCGCCTTAGCAGTAAAGTTTAGACATGAACCTGACCTTGAAAGTTCAAGAGTGTTCTGATTTAAAGTTCTAGTTTGATCTCATCTGCATTCAAAACAGCAGGACAACAACTTCTGTTTTCCCATCTTTGTTAAAGAGGTCATAACTTGCCTTGCTTTTCAAAAGTTTGCTTTTTTCTTGGGAGAAAATGCAAGAAGAAAAGAGGTTGAGGGTTTTGGTGGTTTTGTTTTGTTTTGTTTGTTTTTCTATAAGTATATAAGAATAGGAGAAAAGAGAACTGCAAATGATAAAAGATAATTATCTGAGGAAAAATAATAGTTTATTACAATAACTAGCTTTATTACACAGACTGTTCTTTTTCCTTCTCTGCACAGCAGACAGAAGATGGAATGGAGCTGACTGTGAACATGAATATAAAGGTATGCATGGATGTAGGACTTTATGAACTGCATGGGGTAGGAGTCTTGATTAGTGTTGCTGAGTAACAGATTAATTCCTTTAGCACTTTCTTGTAAACATGCTTGGCTGTTTATACAGTCAGGGGCTCTAAACTGAATGCATAACTCGAATTCTGCCTCTCTTGTCCATGTGATCTAACATTATCTGTTGCTTCAGCCCATTTATGATTTTTCTCTTTGCCTACCCTTTCCATCAGTGGGAATCTGTGCTTTGTGAGACTAGTTTTCAAGGGCTGTATGATCACAGCCCAGCTTTGACTGCATTTGCATCCTCCCAGCACTCTGGGGGCAGAATGGTGTTGGGTGCTGTGCAGCCAGATACTAAGCAGCCACTCAGGGTTTCAGTACTGAAAGGGTTAGGGCTGCCTCCACTTCTGCCAACAGGAATCCTCAACATTGATTTTTCACTAGGAGCAAGTTCAGGCCCTTCTTCAGTAAGTTACTGACACAAGTATCACTGTTGGTAATAGTGGCCCTGCAGCAGATGGAGCGCTTCAATTATCTTGGGCCCGTGATGAATGAGTGCTATTGACAGCTGCTGCAAAATCCATAGCAGACTGAGTACTGCACAGACAATTATGATATCGCTGGTAAACATATGGCAAGATTGGATCTCTTAAAAAACTACAAACTCAGGCTCTGCTGGCCTTGGGTTTGGTCCAGAGCCAAGTTCTAGGCTGAACTTCAGTCACACACCATTGGAAGATCCCATAGGGGTGGCAAACTAGGGCCTTAGGACTTTGGTATTTAGAGCTCATTCTCAATTGAGTGTCACTGGTGCTTATTTGGTGTGAGAAAAAGAAAGTTTATTTTCATACAATACTGCTAAAAATGTATGTGTGAATTCCTTTCAGCCTATCCAAATTCATCTCAATACATACAGCACTACCTACAGAAAACTCTGTGTTTGTGCAGGTCGGTCAGAAGAATGTATTCCTCTACTGATCAAGCCAAGGGGCCAGTAATATCTGCTTATTTCAGACAGTTGTCTGCAGTTAGTTACCAGCCAGTGAAGCAGAAGAGCAGAGTTGGTTTCATCAGCTGTTCTCTTTCTGATTCCTGTCTCTCTTTTCATTACAAAAATCTGGTGTATTTGGGAGTACCTGGGCAAGCTTACTGCCTCAGGAAAGGAGCAGCAGATGAACTAGGTGGTTCCTACATAAGACGATCTCTGCCTTGACCTAGAGCTGAAGGGAAAAAATCAGGAGCCCCTATTGGCTAAACCACAATCACAACTGTTCCGCCGCCTTAGAGGCACAACCAGTCAGAGGCTGTGGGAGATCCTGACCACTGGTGCTTCTGCACCACTTTCACCAAAATGCAGTTTGTGATTCAAATTCTCCCCTGAATTACACAGAGGTGCTGAGGGCAGATGCAGACAGGGACTGCATATGCTGTTTCTGCAACCACAAAGGAGCTTTCCCTCCCCATGTCTGGGACTGTCCCTGTTCCACTGGCTGCTGCAAAGGGCTCCCTGGACGCAAACTGGCTAGTTGTTCTCTGTGGCCTCCTACAAACCATCTTCCATTTGCTTCATCTGTGGGTGCTTAGTATTTCTGAAAAGGATGCTTCACATCTACCTTCAACATCCATGGTCATTTTGAGCACAACTGTGACTGTCTCGCTGGGATCTATAGGGCTCAGGACCCCCAGGCCTTCTCCAGGCTCAGTGGCTCACAGAGTTCTCTCTCCTTGCCAAACTCTGAGATGATCTCTTACACACCTGATAAGCTTTTGTTTCACTCAATCCAGAAAATACATTTAAACTGACAGTTGGGTTTTCTATCTTTTTCTTCTGAGTGAGGGTATTTTTTCTGTTTCTGTCTTCCTTTGGCAGTGTTTATTATGTGATAAGCAAACAGATGCAGCAAAATCTGTACATAATAAATGTCCCATCATCTCAGGGAATTAAAAAAAACAAAGGTTGAATAACTGCTTTTTCCTCTATTTGCTGAATTAATATTTTGAACTGATCCTCCTGCAACAGGCCTTGTTCAGAACTCTGCATGTACATTAGACAATTGAGAGATATTGCTTCTTCAATCACATCTTAGTGCCTTCCTAGAAAATGTGCTGATTTTTATTCTTGATGTATTGTCTTTAACACTTATTATCTCATTGTCACCTAGTAAAGTTATGAGATCAAAGGCTTGAGCATAGCAGGCAACCACTACTCTAAAATATTAGAAACATAGCCAGAGTGATCTTATCCAATTCTCTACTGTTTGGTAAGATGAGAGGGACTTTTGGATCCTATTGTCTGTATTGTCATTTGATTCTTTTTATTGCCAACATGTTTCTTAAACATTATAAATTATGATACCAGGTGCAAGCATTTCTCAGCAGAGACCACTCTCTGAAATACATCTTTAATTGTATCAGATTATGTTTTTATTTTGTTTTTAATAAATAAAAATATGTGAACACACCTACACAGGCAAGGGATGTACGATCTTGTTTGCTTACTTTGAAACGTACTTACAGAGAGTTCAAAAGCTTGACTCAGACATCATGCTCTACTTGGGGGGAGGCTGAATAAAGAGGTGATGAGGGGTTAAAGAGGGAAAAAAACAATCCAACCAAAACGGGTTCTGTAGATGACCACAGTAGATGTGAGGGTATGTGTTTGCACTGGACTTACCAGAGACATCCCTTTTTGTCTGAACTGAGCATTCAGTTTTGTTTAAATACAGGTACCTTATCTCAGCTACTAATATGTGGCATCTCTTTCCTCTCTGTTCATGGCACAAGTCTTTCCTTTGGTTGAAAACAGAAAAGGGATTACTGGCGGGTGAGAATGAGGTTTAAAGACCAAAGCAGAAGGTCTGTGAATTCAACCAGTATTTGAAAGAAGAAATGCTGTGCCAGTTCAGACCATTAACTCTGTCACCATAAAGCCCAAGCCACAAGCCATTTCCCTTTGCCCACAAATGCAGAAGAGCCTAATTTTTGCCATGCAGCTGTGTGGCCAGGTTTGTTCTCCTCACTGTGAGTGACTTGTTCTCTCCAGCCTCAGACTCTATTTTACCACATCTTCCAAATAGTAAAGGTGTGTGATGCCAGTCTATTTTACACACACACACACACACACACACACACACACACACATATATATATATATATAGCGCATATGGGGCTAGGAAAAGGGAATAGCCTACCTTTTGGGTCTGAATCCTGTCACAATAAAATTCAAGGAAGAACATTGATTATATAGTGTTTTAAAAATATAATAAATAGGTACATCTCCAAATAAAAGAAAACATAAAAAAAAATAAAAATCACTACCACCACACACAGAGAACGAACCATTTGTTAAAGCCAACTCAGAAAGAAACAGAAATGGGGGACAAAAGTGGGAAATGATGTGCCCAGAAGACCATGGCACTGCTTCCCTGCAAGGCAACACCAGCTTCTAGTTGGCATTGTGCATCCTTTTCACAGTGGCACACAGATGCTAGAAAACGTGTAGGGTTTCAGCATAAATGATTGTGGGGTGTGAGATGCTTACCGAAGTTGTATTAGTAAAAACACCAATCTGATGTAGAAGTATGTTCTGTTCCATCTGGGGTCAGATTGCATTTGTTAACATTTAAATTTAAAATGAGGCTATAGAAGATATAAAACCCAGATATTCTAGGAACTGACACAGCCCCAGGTCTGACTTTGAACAATTTATCGCAGAGACTAGAGTTGTCAAGGGATCAGTCATAGCCTGTAGCTGAAAGTCATAGACTGAGCACAGGAGAAATCCAAATATGCAGGAGGAAAAAGGAAAAAAAATAAATATTCCATTTCTCTGTAAACGTGAGATTCTTGTCCTTGTAGAAGTTTTGGCATTTCATTAAAACAATCTAGGAAAAATTAATAAATTGTACCCAGATAGTAAGCTGGGACCAGCAATATATTTTTCCTGATCTCCGTAAATTTTTGTGCAAGGGATAGGTTAACAGTCTACCCACTTGACAGTTAAAATGCATTTTCATGATGTGGGCTGTTTTTGCCACTGGTTTTAATAGTCTTATCACTTAAATGGTCACAAAGGGGTTTAAGCATAATATCCCTATTAAGATGTATGAAAGAAGCTCAAACCTCTGCTGGATTTTTTTTTTTCCTCAGCCTGACTATAGATTCAACCAGAATCAAATGCATTGATTTGCAAAGCACAGACAATCTGGATAACCAGAAATCATAGGCACTTCAGAGCATGTTTTTCCCTTCAAATCCATTAACTTTAGGAAGAATTTTGATGTAAATAACTTAAGGAGAATAACAGACTTGTGAATTCAAAAAGAACTTATCTCACTGTTGAAACAGTTAATGAATCAATCACAGAATCACAGAATGTTAAGGGTTTAAGACTCAGGAACTAAGCAAGTACTTTTAGTTTGGATTGATTGTAACAGGAAAAAGAAATACCACACTGTGCCAAACCATGGCCCGTGGAGAGCTGAAGCATACCAAGTTCAGCCCCAGCACATGGGGTGATGGCTGCACAGAGGCCAGTATGTCTGAATTCTGCTCAGCCTGCCACTGTGGTCCCCACACAGCTGAGAACACACTAGAGTTTTTAGCAGGATCTGGACTCCTCTGACATACATGGGTTGTGCTGCAGTGTTTCGGTGGATGTGCCAGAATGAATTTGTTTTTTAACACTGTAAGAGATAATGTAGCAGTCTGTATCCCCTACATAAATGATTTTCAGTATCATAAGCATTGAAAGTCCAAGTTCAGTGTTTTGGGACATTGTCTTAAAACTCTTCAGAGCCGTGCTCAGAGGGGGCTGGCTAGAAGTTGTTTCTTACCAGTCTCTACCACTCCCCTGCGGGTGCAATCACCAGTGCAAAGGCGATTCGTCACACAGTCAGTGTGCTCAGCTTGGAGGAACCCAGCTGGGTGCTGCTGGCTGGACTTCTCCCCATCCACATGTCTGGACATGGGTGGAGATTCATTAACTCTGTGCTTCTGTTGGAATTCCTCTGCTGTGCCAATCTCCTGCTATCTGATCATTTCCAGCAAATTATGTGGCCAGTCACGTAAAATTACGGAAAACTCTAACAAACTAAGGCAAACCATTTATTCTGAATGAAACAATTCACCATTTCTATTGTAATTTAAATACAAATGGCTTTTTCTTAGGTTCTAATGAAAAACAAGGTAAGCTTCAAGAAATCTACCAGGGACGCTTACAACTACACAGACTAGTTTGATGTCTTTTGCTAAATGATGTCTTAGAAAGCATTTCTGTGTGGACTTCATTTGTTAACGTGGTTTATGGCTCCATAAGCCCTACAAGCCTTACTTAGTGGATAGTCTTCTCTCTACCTAACAGTACAAAAGTGATACCAGTTCACTTTTATTAGCAGAGATGCTACAACTGATATCCTCCTACTGCAATCTTGTTTCACTTTACTGCTGTCAGGTCCTCTCTGGCTCATTTTTTCAGCAATCACAAATACTTCAGCCCCTACATGGATTTAATTCCTAGTTTTATTTGGTGCTTTTTTTTAATTTATTTTTTTTAATTTTTATTCCATAACTTCATGCATAACTACCTACTCTTGTAACAGCAATGGCAGAAATTCTTCCTCAGCTCAGTGTTGTGTCTCTGACGATGGCCTGTAGCAGGTATTTAGGGGAAGAGTGTAAAAGCAGAGCAACCATGCAACGATGCTTTATTCTGGCACACCCTCCCAGCAGTCTGTGCCTTAGGGGCATCGTGAGCCAAAGATTGTATCTGCATCTTTGCGTTTTGTAACGCTCAATGAATTTTTCAGCCAGGAATTTGTCTAATTACTTTTTGAACCCATTTATACTGTTGGCCTCTACAACATCCTGTGGCAATGAGTTCCGCAGTTTGATTGTGTGTCATGTGAAAAAAAATTCCTTTTTTTTGGGTTTTAAATCTGCTACTGGATCATTTTTATGGATACCTTTTCTTGATACCCATTTCTTGACTAGTAATAACTAATTTAGAACATACCATCCTTATATTTAGAATACTTTCTTGCCATATGTACTGTCCTACCTTTATCAACACTAAATTTCATTCAACAGGTTTTATCAGCTGGTCACTAATTAACATGAAATCCTTCACCAGCATATCACAATTATATTTTGCTTTTAATTTTGCTTTTATTGATTAATTTTGTTTCACAAAAATCTGTCATCTTACTGTTCAGCTCCTTTCCCAGCTTGTTTATAAATATTTTGAATTGCAGAAGTCCCAGGACAGACATCTGTGAAACTCCGTTGATAATCTCCACTATGGTAAAACATGACCATTCTTAGTTTTATTTTTCCACCTTTTGTCTGGGTACTGGTTCACACAAGAATTTATTTACCTACAAGTACTCAGTTTCCCTAAACAGTGTCTGTGAGGACCTTGTAGAAAACACAGGGCTCTATAGTTTAATATAGGAATAGCCATGTTCTCATGTTGTGTGTTTTCTTCTTTCTGGTCCCTTGAAAATCCACATTGCAGGCAAGTCAGTTCACATCTTGGGTCTAATGTGGCCAGAATTTTTGAAGTAGTCAGAGAATCAGGAATGCTTTTTTCCCGCAGGGTTTCCTCTTATAATTCTAGTTATGAAGTTTACTGGGACCCAGTGGTCTATTCAGATGGGAAATCTTTCATGCTGCCTATTTTCCCAGGCTAGGAACATGATTCTGCTTTGAATCAACTGACTGGTCATGGAAATAATTCTACATTTCTCCATCTCATCTTCACTTTTTTTTTTTTTCAACCAAGCTGAACTGTCCCTTCATCAAAAGAAGGAGGTCATCAGGCTGAGGAAAGTCATTCTGCTGTTCTACTCTGCTCTGGTGAGACCTCACCTGGATACTGTGTCCATCTCTGGAATCCTCAGCACAAGGGCATGAACTTGTTGGAGCAGGTCCAGAGGAAGGACACAAAAATGATCAAAGGCTGTAACACCTCTCCTATGAAGAAAGGTTGAGACAACTGGGTTGTTCAGCCTGGAGAAGAGGTTTCAGGGACACCTTATTGTGGCCTTTCAGTACTTAAGGGGGCCCATAGGAGAGATGAGGATAATCTTATTTAGCAAAACGTTATAAATAGAACAAGGAGTAATGTTTTTAAACTAGAAGAGGATAGATTTAGACTAGATATGGGGAGAAACTTTACAATGGAGGTGGTGAAATATTGGCACAGGTTGTCCAGAGAGGTGGGAGATGCCGCATTCCTAGAAACATTCCTCTAAAAAACCTGATCTAGTTAAAGATATCCTTGCTCACTGCAGGGCTGTTGGACTACACGACCTTTAAAGGTCCCTACCAACCCAAAATATTCTAAGATTCTATGATTCTTTCTTCTTCGAATATGACCATTTTTTTATTGCATTTGACCACTTAGTTAGAAACAGTGTCATTACTGCAAATTGACTAATCATTCCTCCTAAAGAAAAATCTGAAACCCATTGCCAATTATCTTTATGTGTCTCAAGTTTCAATAAGCTAAATATGTTTTTTTAAATTAACTTCAATTATTTTAATTGAGTTGAAATAAATGCCACAAGAAAAATAAAGTAACAACAACAACAAAAAAAGAACCCTATTAGCATGGTGAGTGAGTTCTTATCTCCAAAGCCCATCCAGCACTATTTCATACCTAGTCCCTGGTTTAAATTCCAGGTACAAAGCATGAGGTAATCAAAAAGTTTTCCTTAACTCACCAACACATCACATTCCAGACCTTAACTGTATGGTGACTGTGGTGTCACAACAGCTCTTCAGATTCCAGGAAGCAGAGTGAAAAATGTTGGAATACAAATAAGACAGAAACTGTAACTTCCTCTTCCAACAGTGTCATTATTCTTGGCTTTCTTATAATTTTCCTGCTTCATGGTGCTCATCAGTAGAGTAAAACCATTGTGATGAATTTTCAGAGGCCAAATTCTTGGTATTGCACCTAGAAGAGATGTGCTTGGGCATTCATTGGGTGAGAACTCATGATTCAGCATTTAACACTGTACATTTGACACTGCAACTTTATTTCATCTTTTTCTCTTGTGCCAAAGGGCTTTATCTAAGAAATGTAGCCAGTTTATCAGCTATTTGATAACAAAGATCCTGCATTCTGTTCATGTGGATCAGTCCAGACAAGGGACTTAAGAAGCTTGTGCTTCAAGACTTAGCATAAGTAGTCTGACAAATACACTGGCTACATCATCTGTGAGGAGGAAAGAGCATTTAAAGCAGTGAGTTTAGGTCACAAGAAGAATCAGACATTCTGCAGCGGTGAGAACGATTAGTGTTTCTTCCTGTGAGGAGGTGTAGTTTCAGGAATGAGATGTCTGCTCTGTGGTCAAAGAGAGAGGACTCTGTATAAACATTTCTGATGAAAGGTACCTCAAATGGCTCTTATTTTCCTCTCTGGGCCCCTTTATAAGACATCATTTGTAGATCAAGATAAATAATATATGAGTGCATGAGTGCAGGCATAGATCACACCTTCTCAGAGATCAGATGTTTCTCTTCTTTTAGAGGTTTCAGAGCAGAAATAAAAGGCAACATTGATGATCTTATTGGTCATCATGTAATATGCAGTTATGCCTTGAAAATTAAATACATAATGCCTTGGGGGTGAGGGAAACGAGTTAACCTTGCATTAGATATTTGGATACAGTGAGCAGAAACTAGGCTGTTTGTTGTCTTTAATCATAAACCATCTTGTTTTCAAATTTTGTTAGCACTTATAGCAGTAAATAAACCTGTAGGTATCTCTCTCTCTCCCTCTTAGGCTAGCCAATATTATTAACCATATCTTCTACTTTTATGTTAGTGATCATGCTGTGAATTTGAAAGATATTTTTAGCTTCCTGGCATAACATTTCAGATGAGTCTGTCATTGTTGGGGAATCATAGGCTATTTGCCATCATTTGCTAAGAAGCAATAGAGATCTTACCTTTCTTTAGCAGTGAAAGTCTTTGCTTACATCAATAGAGCTGTTCTCCTCATCACAGTGTCATAGTCACCTTGGTCAGAATTATGGTGTGGTTGTGGTGATCTCTGATGTCTTTGGAGTCAATGGAATCTCGGGTTTTCCATTTGTAATCTATGCAGGAGACAAGAAGCTCTAAATTGTCCCCAGTGTTTTTTTCTGAGAAATGCAACTGCTTTCAGGTAGCAACAAACATTGGAACTCAGGTTTCAGGGACCAAGAAGGGAATTTCCCTTTATTGACGAATTGTGTACACACATACAAACACATAAACACATACTGGAACATAAAGAATATGCCCTACAGGTAACAAAAACTTCTAGGTGGGACAGCACAGTGTTCTCAAGTGACACAATAAATCATCCTTGCCTGGGTCTTAACCAGCTATGTTCATGGATTCAGGTCATGCTGATTTTGAGATTCTGGAGTTAGGCAGGCATTTTCCAAGAGGTCAGACTGCAAAAGGCAGGTTCGTTCCCCTTCTATTGTTCCCCAGAAATTGGAAATCTTACAGGGATCATTTGGGCTTATCAGTTCCCTGATAATGCAGAAATCTCATGCTGTATTTTCTGTTCTTTGAGTATTAAACAGGGGGTCAGATAAGATAATTTGGTGGTTTCTTCTGTCCTTGAACCCTATGAAACTGTGAAATAAGAATTTAAAACACTTCGCTAGTACTTAACGGAAAACAGTGATTTGCTGTGTAATTTAAAGGGAGTTATGATGGAAATGGATGTAATATGCCCTTGAAAAGTCTGAGATTTTATGGTCAAAAGAAATAATACATAAGGGTGACGAGCAGAGACACGTTGCAGTGTGGAAATTCTGGGCTGTCTGGAGGTAGAGTGTTTGCTCTTACCCATCTCCTGACCCTCTGTAGGCTTTAAATAGAAGCTAGCAAAACCTTGCCAATTCCAAGCCAGCAGATAATTTGGCCCTTAATTTTCACATGTGTAAATGACAGTCATAAATATGGGAAATAACAAGATACTCCATAAGGTCACATTGAGGGTGATTAAAGCACTGACTTGCACAGATCTCCAGGAAATATTGATAGGAGTGTCGGGGAGAATGCATGGAGTAACAAGTGACAATAAGGAAATATTTTTCCTGGAAATCCAACTAAATTTAAACCAAACACCTCTTTCCCCAGATGAGAGTGTTTAGCTGGCAGCATTAAGAGTTGGTTCTTTATGACACTGTTTAGCAACACTTCTCTTATGAGAAATAGCTAGTAAAATATTCACCATCTCTGTGGGACTTATCACATCAGAGCCAGGATTCCTCATTAAGTGTGGTACTTGGTTTAAAGTGTTTTCCACCACTCTCTGTTGAGGATAAATCTAAGCTAATGGTTGACTTGATAAGGCATCTGTTTTATGATCCAAATACATTGCGTTGTCTATGAGTATAACCTATTTTTGTCAGTTACATTGGAAAGAAATAAATTACTCATCAGTCAATCCATTATTATTATAATAAGAGCACGGCACTACTTAATTGCATCAGTTAAGTGGATATGACTTTGCCAATGCTCATAAATGCCATTACATCAATCCACAGAAATGGACCTGTTGATTTATTAGATGATGATGGACAAAGAAGATGTTGCAATCTCTTTTATAATTTAACCTGTGCTTAAAACATGTAGGTGTTTAAGGCCAATACATGTATAGTTATTACCACAGAGAGGGAAAGTGAAAAGGGAATTGTAAACCATAACAACCTCTATCAAGTACATGTCTATTTTGGTATATGTAATAGTCCTGAATGTGCATTTATGTAACACACTGTATGGTACTTAAGCTGCTGTGGGCTATCATGTACTGTAAATCCACATTTAATCAAAGGACCTGTGGCATATGATTGAGTACTGTAAATTTTCTTTAATGTGGTGAAAGGCAACAGCAGAATGGCAGATCCATAAATGAACTGCAGCCGTGCTGACTGTCTAGCAATAATGAACTCCTCAGAGGAACTTCAGGTACATCACTAGTGATTCATCTACTGAGTGCCTGCTTTCATTTACTTATATATTTTAACAACAACTCACTACTCAGCAGTGAGCCAAATCAGTGCAATCCTGGTAGTGCTATCATTGTAAGGAATGAAGACAAGTACTGTTGTGATTTGATAATACACCTGCAATAGTTCTTCAGTTATTTTTGCATTATTCCATTTCTCTGAAAGAAAGGCCTTGCATACACTGGTTAAAGGTCAGAAATGACAGAAAAATTGAAGTAATCCCCTCTCTTGTGAAAGCTGCTTCTATTTACCTTTTGCTCTTTACTGCTTTGAAGAAACAATTTGGGTTTTATATCTTCTGTCTTCTGCTTGTTTTTTTGGAACAAGGATACTCTTTGAGAATAGCCTGATTGGAGAGTTTTACGAGATAGAGTTCCAGAGTTGTTCTGCAGCAAGAAGAAAGGCCAGGTTTGATCAAATAATTTACTCCCATTTAGAGCAGTTATATTCAATGAACTGTCTTTGGAAAGCTGGACAGTGTAGCTATAAACACAGATCTTTCCCATTTGGAACATCTGTAGGGAAATCTGTATCAAATCTAAAATTCATATGCAACTTTAAGTAGATGATAGAAATGAGAAATAAGATGAAATTTAATTTGTTTCAATTAATTAAATATTGAGATATGATATTTTTACTATTTGCACTTTTGACTCCCCAGCGGGTATAATATTATATTAGGCTTCTCAATAAGTCTTCTAATTATAATGCAGCACATGAAGTTTAGAAGGTCAGCATCTTATTAGAAATAAAAATGGAATCTTTGGAACAATACTGAGTGATGTAGCACCTGTGAATCTGCCATTCCTGTGTTATCAAAAGCCAGACTCATGTGCCCATTATTCAAACTAAATAAATAGATTTTTCATGAGAAGCTTCCTTGAAGTCAGTGGACTGTGCAGCAAGTCTCCCTTTGCCATGATTGAAGTCACCAGGCTCTGACCTCAAATAAGGAAAGAGATTTTGATTTTGCTGAACATTTGGACCATATTGCACAAGCTTGTGGAGTTCCTGGTATGCCGACAAAGGAGAAATCTACATGAGAGCAAAGAACTCTGAGACTGCTCAGGAAGGAGCAGAAAGCTCAGTCTCAACTTCCTCCTGCTGGTGCAAAACAAAGCAAGCCACAAGTACACCTTCATGAGCTGCCTCTTCTGACCACCGTACTTACCAATAAGGGCACCCTTTATGACTGTTCCCCAAGGGAAAGTTGCTACAGCCCTATAATCTTTAACACTGCTTTTTCAGGCAACAAGGTTTTTTTCCCATTCCAAGGTTCCAAATCGTGTGGTGAAGACATGAACCCTTGAATAAACTTTCCAAGGATTCTACTCAAATCAGGGGATGTCCCTGATCACACTCTCCAGACTGAGATTTTATCAGGTTGCTGCACCAAACATCTTTCTGGTTGACATTTTCATGAAAGCCTCAAGAGGTCTGATGAAACATGTCAGAAAATGGAACCCCAAAATCCTGTCCAATATGTGTCAGAGGGGGATCTAGAGGAGATTTAAAAACATCTCCAGTACACTGACTTCAGTAGCATAACTGACAGCAGGATTTGGCCCATTGTTTCCTGGGAAAATTAATGAGCTGTAAGAAAAATATCTGACCATCATTTGACTTATCAAAGCCATTGTGACTCCTTCCCTAAATAACATAAAGATGAATCACCTATTATTTGAGAATCAAGAGTCACGGTAGTGACTGAAGCCAAGTTAGGAAAATAGCACTGCCATTACTAGCTTTGCAGGATTGAACTTGACTTGGAATCTGGGGTTTTGCCCTGACAATACCACAATGTTTGAAATCTTATTTACTTTGTGGGGTTTCTTTTGTACTAACCTACTCACTCTAACATCATATGAAACCTTTAATAGGTGTCCTACATACGTGGAGTTTATCATCAGCTGCTTGAATCTTGATCTCAAGCACAATGGCAAAAATAAGAATGAGGGTGCTGAAGCCAGTGCAGAAAATGTCTATTTTCCTTCTGCTAAATGTGGCCACTGAATTTTACAATAATGAAATTGGACCTGCAGATGTATTACTGCCATTAGCTTGGAGATACACATTGTTTGATCTTTACTGCTTTCAGACATCTTTTAAAGTGTATTTTCTATACTCTTTCCTCTTTCACTGCTTCAACTGCACAAATGGAAAAATATGGGAACCCTCTGGTGGCCAAAATAATATTTGTAAATCCCACTCAGCCTTAACCACCTCTAAATGATCTAACGATAAAGTTATGATGTTTGATCACCTTTTTCCTCCTCTTCTGTCCACATACATTTGTACCTACCCTGTATGTCATTACCTCTGTTACACAAAATGCCCTGAATTTAGCTATATGGCTTAAACAACATGGTTTTTATTGTGGTTGAAGGTCTCTTGGTCTTAAATTGCTGATCACATGCTCAGTGACTGGGGCTTTTCAACACAATTAAAATGGTGGAGAAATGGATTAAAGAGTAATCAGAACTGTCTATCATGGAATACTCCATACAGGTCAGTCCAGATGTGAGCATGCTTTAAGTTAATATTTTCTGCCTTTATCCTCAAAAATGGATAAAATTTTTCATCATCTTCCTTCTCCCCCAGAATATTACTTTTGAGGTTAAAACATAAAAAAAATGTGAGCTCTCCAGTAGTTGGAAAAACACCTGGCAAATCCAGGGCGATTATCAAGGGTTAGGGCTGAGACAGCTGAGCATTGATGAATTGGCATAACCTGTCTGCTTGATGTAGAGCAAATTCCCTTCTACAATGCTGTCATGAGCAAGGGAATCAGGTCTCCAACAATGTAGAATTAGATGTCCCCAACTTCTACTGTAGTGGCGTTTGGACTTTTTTGACTTGTCAAATTCATTATGAAAGCGTACACTCCTCTTGATTTGCTTTCAAAGTGCAAGGTAAGCCTGCAGGACAGTTTCATTTTTTCTTAGCAGCCTTCCCTGGACACTGCAGAAGTATTTAAATTCTGCCAGAGATCTATGGACCACAGTATGCTAGTGCCCTCCAGTTTGTCAAATGGATGAAGGTCTAGTATGAATCACCACTTTTCCATTTTGTGCCATTCTACAATCAATACACACTCATATAAATGAGGATGCAATGGCCAAGGCTCCAGAGGGAGTTGGGCCCCACAGATTGCTGCATCAGAAAGTGCTTGCATCAGATTCCTGCTCTTCTGTGCTGATGCTAACATAAATTTTGTTGCTGCATTGGCAAATCTGGCCCACTGAAAGGCTTGTGACAATTGCGACAATCAGCATTTCCTGATCAATGTGTTGCTTACATTTTTATTCCCTTCTTATAGGGAAAATAAATGTGTTGATTTCATATATTACTTTTATTATTTCCTTGAAAAAGCATTAATTCAGGCAACTGTATACTAATTTATGGACATAAAATGCATCAAGGAATATGTGTATAAGCTGTTCACTTAGATCTTAAGATCTTCAGGGTAAGCATCATAGATCTTTGCCTTGTAATCCTCTGCAACACTTACTATGACACAGATCATTTTAATGCCATATTCCACATACATTACGGTTGCTTACTTGACATCAACTACTTGGCATCAATGAAGCAGAAAGGTCATTTTTCATTTACTCTCCTTTGCCATCTGAAATTTAAAGAGTTTAAATCCAAGCGAGTAACTTTTCAAACTCCATATAGTCAATGCAGAAAAGTAGACACCAACAATGAATAATCACAGGTCACACTGTACATCTAAGATGTGTCAGGCATTCCCAGGGAATGAGCCCAGGCACTGAACTCCTGCTCTTCCAAGGTTAAATTGTTGGCTCAGTCCCAGAAAGGCCTTGTGTATATGCCAAACAGCATTGCCCTAGACATTGCTTGGACATGTTTCTGGGGAAAGGTGACCCACAGAGCAGTGGATGGTCTCTAGACCTTTAGCTAGTGGTGTTCCCCAGTCTGGTTCAGTATATTCATCAATGACATGGATGTTTGCTGATGATACAAAACTGGGAGGAGTGGCTGACACACAGGAAGTATGTGCTGCCATTCAGAAAGACCTTGACAGGCTGGAAAGTTGGGTGGAGAGGAACCTAATGAAGTTCAACAAGCATAAGTGTAGGGTCATGCACCTGGGGAGGAATATTCCCATTCACCAGTACAGGTCAGGGATTGACCTGCTAGAAAGCATCTCTGGAGAAGGACTTGGAAGTCAATGAATGTCAATGGTATCCTGGGGTGCATAAAGAAGAGTGTGTCCAGCAGGCTGAGGGAGGTTCTCTTTCCTCTTTACTCTGACCTAGTGAGGCAACATCTGGAGTACTGTGTACAGTTCTGGGTTCCCCAGTTCAAGAAAGAGACAAGGAACTATTGGAGAGACTCCAATAGTGGACTACAAAGATGATTAGGGGACTGGAACATCTCTCTTATGAGGAAGAACTGAGGAAATAAGGAAAAAGTTATGTCCTTTGGGAGTGATTGAGCACTGGAACAGGCTGCCCAGAGAGATTGTGAAGAGTGTCCTTCTCTAGAGATGCTCAAAATCTTCCTGGATGCATTCATATTCAACCTTATTTAGGTGAGCAGACTTTAACAGGGGGGTTGGACTAGATGATCCCCAGAGGTCCCTTCCAACACCTACCATTCTGTGATAAGGTAGTCCTGGGGCAAGGCTGCCCCAGATATGGTTCACCACTGCACAGCTCTCCGCCATTGCCATGTGGTCTATCTACAACCTCTGCCATGAAACATCAGTCTGATAGTTGCAGCACAGCAATCACATGTTTTCAGACCTTGCAGATGAAGAATATCATGTCTCAAAGACATGGAGGCAGCAAATGAAGCCCAGAGGAGACCCAGAGCCAATTGCATGGGTGGAGTGAGGCCTCGTTATTTGTTTTCAAAGCCAATCTGCTTTTTATTTAATAATACATGTCCTTTTTTGATAAAATAGTATAAAGGTAGCCAGAGTTTCATTTGGGGTTTAAAAAGCAGTATTTATGTCATGTAAATGATATGGTCATTTTTTACAGTTTTATTTAGGCAAATACAAAGAAGGATAAGCAAAGCCCAGGAGCAGCAAGTAGATATAATGGGACTGTCAAAGTAGACATCAAGGGAACCAATACTGACAGTCATGTGGATGGAACAGTACTACTATATCAGAGACACAAGCCTCTTCAAAGTGAACCTGAAACATTGGTTTCCAAAGGAGCTACAGAGACCCAGTTCACTCAGCTAGTTCAGCCTTTGGTAGCAGATAAGGGCAGGGAAAAAAGCAGCCAAGTATTGACTGCTTCATTAATGTCCTGCTCCTACAGTAGAGGAAGAAATGCTTTGTGAACCTGGCAGTACATATCTCACTGCTTCCTATCTGGACATCTGCAGTTCTGCTTTGTTCTGAAAAAATCACTGGAAAAAAATGTCATGCCCTTGCACTCCTGGGCACACACAAATGTAGCTGTAAGAAGGCCATAGTGTAGAATTTGCCTTTCAAGCCCTAGGCACCTAGGACTGGATATATGCTGGTTTATGTTCCTACCAAGGCATCAGTTAGTCTAGGGAAGTTGGATTGCACAGGATCCCTGAATTCCTCAAGACCTAGAGTTTAGGTGTTAGTTTGGTCTGCAGAATCCCCTCTGCAATGGCAAGAGAATCCACCTTCATACTTCAGACTGCCCGTACAGCGTGGGCAGTTAGAAAACCATTTACAAAGTGAGCACATGCAACCTGTAGTCTTTGTGACAGAGCCCACGTGTAAACCTGCAGTAACATTTTTGCAGTCACCTCTCAGAGTTGTATGTAAAGTCCATGTTGAGGCAAGTAAGGGGAAATAACTTTTCATTTCTCAGCAGCCTATAGCAAATTGATGTTGATTTGGTTTCATGGCTGGAGGAGGAGTAGATGAAAGCAGAGAGCAGCACTCCAGCAATGTGGGTTATGTCCAGGCCACCTACAATAGGTGCTTCAGTTGTCATGACTGATATGGCAATTTAGTTCAGTAAAGCAGTGAGCACACCAGACGCCTACAATCCAGGTCTGCTGGATTTTGTCTCCCTGTGCAGACAGTGGAGAGAAGCAGTCACTATGCCTGAGTTAGGCACTTGCAGTAGGAGGACTCAGTGAAGCCCCATGTGTTTCTGCCTCATCTGCAGAACTATATTGCTTTTTACTCAAGGATGCTATGTGATGTTGCCAGGAGCTGATTAACATCTGAATCACGTTGTCCTCTGTCTGTGTGGCAGATATAAATAGGTTGCAGTAGAGGTGGACTGTGTCCACAACCCATCTCTTTAGGGACTGCTCTTAGCTATAAGCACAAAATAGGAAAGCCTGAGTCTACTCAGTCAAAGATTCCAAAATGTTCCCCTTGCAATGAGGAGATATCCTGCTGATCCTATGCTGTGGAATTCCTTCTCTGACCTCTTGTCTCAGAGGTTTTACTGCTGGCAGACTATGACATGTCTCTCCACCCATTCGACCCACGTATGGTTGGACAGCTGAAGAGCTAGCGAAACTTCACCAGCTGAAATTCACTTTCAGTTTATTATCTATGTAGTGTCACTATAAAGGTCTGAGCTAATCTTAGCTGCATAATGGGCTGGTAGAAAGTATTCCATTTGTTATACAAATAAATATTTTCTTCAAATGTGGTTTCCCAAAGTAGGGTCACCTTGTACGCATCTGCTTCCAAAAATGCATCTGCTTTACAACAAGGTAGTAATTATCCTTTCCTCAAGGGGGTTCAGTTTGAACCTACAATGTGTACTAGACTGCTGGCAAAGTTTTTAATTTTGGTTTATGGTGTTTGTAGTTTTTGGAGGCACAGGATCAAACACTTGAAATGCAACGTTCATCTGATACTATGTACCAACCCCAAATACAGGTAGGGTTTGCTTGGTGGGCTTTTTTCTCCTGTACTTTTTTTTTTTTTTTCCTAAAAAGATCACTCAGTTGAGTGGATAGATGCAGAAAGCAAGTAACTTCATTTTACTGGCAAAACACCTTAGTGCAGTAACACAATAGCATTATCATCCTTCTTTTTTACTGGTTCTTCTTTTAATCTGTATGTCATAATAATGTCATTAGAGGGTGACTTCATCTTTTTAGCAGGCTATTTCTGCAGTACTTAATGTCTGTTTGATCTTTCATTCAGATATCTATTACCATACATATCTATTATAAGTTGAAAAGGTTTTTAGTCTGATATAACATTGCAGGGGAAGAAATGTCAACTTCATTAAACCTCACTATTCTGAGACTGGAGGTAAATTACTTAATCAGCACATTTTCGAAGAAACATAGTAAAAAAAAAATCTTACAAAAATAATAGTTTATCTTCCCTGCTCTCTTTAATCCACCTCATAACACACTTTGCTCTGCTTTCTCTGGAAGGGAGCAGTGAGTGAAAGTGTCTTGAATTAAAATCTAAGGCAGTTCCTGATCCCAATTTCTACTGTATTGAGCAGCTTGGTAAACTCAGGGATGGGAACAAGAAGGAGGAGGCTGAGGGGTGACATGGTCTTTAGCCTCTCATATGCCATAACCCATATTGCAGTGAGTGGGATGCACTCATAGCTATCCACTCCAAGACAACTTGACAGGGGAGAGAGGGGAGGGGGACGGAGGGTAGAGCTGGGTTAAGGCAACAGAATACTACTTGAAGTCCCAGGGTTGAAATCATAAGACCACGTTTTTTCACTCTTGATTCATAATGTGCTGATGTAAAATTCACGTGAATTAGGGACTGATTCATCAGTGGCCATTTTCACAATTTCCAGTGCACAGACCATTTCAGGGAAGCAGATAGGAAGCCCATATGGGTGATGCCTACATTTATGTGGCTTGCTGAACAAGGACTGCAAGAACATGGAGACAAGAAGGACTTTTTTTCCCAGGCCTTGTCACTCTTTTCATTTGCCTGACAAATCTCAGCAGTGGCACCAAGGCTGACAGTCTGGGCACCAAACAGCACAAACCTGAAGTCCTTTTGAAGCAGGGATGTGCAGAATGCATGTGGAAAAACAGGAGGAGGAGCAGGGCCTGAGGAGTCTGAATGCTCAAAGACATGAGTGCACATTGGCTACTAGCTCTTATGAAAATGAATATTTGATGCTTCCACTTTAGATTTTGCTCCTTTGAGGGGTCTGGCAAGTCAGCCTAGGGGTGCAGAGGCTATGCTTTAGATGCGACTCACTACCCAGACATTATGTATGTTCAATTGTGTCTTGGTTGTATTGACTGAAAGAATGATCCTGTGTGTTTTAGCTGGACCTTCTTTGATACAATCCATAACAGATGCCATTGGTGTTTTTTGTTACTATCACTACTTAATGGCTTTCTGCAACCACACTTCACATTCCTGAAGCTGAAAGTTTTGTCCTCTTGGCCACGAAGAAACACTACACTCTTATTTTGGAGTCTCCCTGCATTCCAAGGTAGCACTGGTAACAGAGGACACGCAAGGGTCAACAGCTCCCTTCCAGCAGCACAACCTCATTCATTACAACAAAGAGGTTTTCTGAGTCTGGAAATGTCCTAGAGAACCTTTCCTTCTGTGGCCCAAAACTGATGTAATTTTGTCTTTATTCCTGGGCAACCCAGGGAGACATAGACCATTGTCAAATATTCTGCACCCCAACTTGTCCCTTCTTAGCACTGAAAATTCCCACTGAGCTCCCTTGGGATCTTGAATTCACATTGGGTACCTTCAATTTTATGATTGGTAATGATATATTTGTGCCATTACTACACATAGAAAATCTGGCAGCTAGCTTAAACTACAGTATGTAATGACTTTTGCACTAAATTGTTCCAGAAACACCTTTCCTGCTGGAGCAACCAGGAAAACAAAGGTGAGAACTTTTAGATATATGCACCTTAAGCTGTGTGAAGTTCTGACCTGAATTTTGCTCACTTTAAGCTGTCTAATGAGATTCACAGTTGTAACTGAAGTCTGTACTTGGCCACAAATAATACAGACAATCCTGAGATTTAGGTGCAAAAAGAGAGATCAAGGTATTTTGACAAGATATTTTACCTCCTGTAACTTTTTATGTCATTACGTCTGAGAAGCGAAGTGCAAATAGTCTTGGTCTGAGTAGCTGTCACCAACTTTCAGGCATTTTTTTCCCAAGTGTCAAACTTTTACAAGCAGCCTGTGAAATTCCTCCTCAGTCCCCTCATATAAACACAGCTGTATCAGGTGGAATGACTATGATAGCAGTGATATCTTTCCTTACTCATTTCCATTTATAGAAAACAAAGATATCATTTTCAAGTTACCCATCGATATATTCCGTTATTTCTTCCCTGTAGAGATAGGGGATAGATAATTTTTCAGTTCCTTTCCAGACCGAACACTGTATAGTTTTTTTCAACCAGTAACTTTAAAATTTTCTCTGTTGTTACTCTAAAAGAGTAACAATTGTCTCTCTAGAAGAGACAGTTAGAGGGTTCATGCACATACCTAACAGTTTATTAAATAATGGCTAGAAAATAATGACTTTGACATTCTTTAATTTTTGAGGGTTTCCAATAAGTGTTATCTTTAAACAAAGGAAGACAAGAAAACCCCTTTGTTCATTTAGAATGGCAGCTCTCAATCTGTGGTAGACACTTACAAACTTGTTTGATTCACAGAAGTCACCAGTCTTTATACCTGTGCTTACCATGGTTTCTACAGGAAGGTGACTGTTCCCACAGCAGTACCAGAGGTCCTCACAGTACAGATGCAATATGTAGCAGAAGGCAGTTTTCTGCTGTTGTAGATACCATCCTCTTTGGGCAACGTAATCTAAACTGATAGAGTCTCTCTCCTGACAAGTGTCCACATAGAAGATTTTTTTCAGCCTAATTTTGGCTGCTGCTGATGTGAATTTTTCATACTGAAGCCAATATAGCTGTTCTGGAAGAACATTGTCATCCAGACCCAGCCTCCATTAATCAGAGCACGCTGAGCCCATGTTAGCTGAGCATCTGGATGGGGAGGCAGGAGATGCCTTTGGGAGTTGCTCTGCCTCTTTACAAGGCAGCCAGGAGACTGAAAGTGAAACTAGTCCATGGGAGCCAGATTCTTTCAATGCTTTCATTCCCAGTGGCACAGCATGGGGCTGGCAGAGGGTGCAGGCTGGACCCTTGATGGGAAGAGCAGTGACAGATAGAGGTAGTAAGTCCTCAGGAGTTGAAATGTGTGAGAAAATGGGGCAGAAACCTGTGAACAGCTATACCCATGTATAAATAACTGACATTTTAGCTGAGTTTTCCTAAAATACAGTATACACAAGCCACATGGGCTGGCAGCAGCCTAGGAACAAGTGGGAATCCTGATGTCAAAGTGAGTGGCTCAGTGTAGCCCTTTTGGTCTAGGGTCAATCTCTAACCTTTGTCTCTCATTAAAATATTGTTCAAGTGCTAAAAACTTTCTTCCCACTGGTTATATTATTATGAATGTTTATCCTGCCAGTACCTGGAAAAAATTGCTCTCTGAGGTAGAGCCAAATACCATTACTAGATCTGCAAAAGATTTGACAGTGAAATTAATTAGTTAATCTTTGCAAAGTGCTTTGAAGATGAAGAGCTCACTATGAGTTTTAGGTAATGTTATTATAGGTTAGTGAGTCATTTTGTAAATTTAAGGCAGAGGGGTCTTCTACGGTGTCTTATAGCATGGCCTTCACCATGTCTGTATGTCTGGCTGGTCTTGTCCAGTTTTCTTCTGCACCCTTCTCTCTGCCTACATTTTTGTGCTGCCTCTAGTCCTCTGGTGCAAGCTCTGTGGGTCAGGGACCTGGCTGTTCAAGGGGAAGATTATCTTTGGGCATTGAGAATCCACTGCTAAAAATGCCTTTCTGCAAGTTTCGCTCCTTGTCATCACTGACCCCTTTCCTGTGAAGTTTGCTGCCTGAACCTGATTTGGCAATCAGCTACTTCTCTGTCAGAACAGATTTTGGACCCTAGTGTCCCCAGTCTCCTGCAAAAGGGTGGCCCAATCCACTCTGGCTCACTGCCTTGGGCCCCACCTGGATACTCTCTGATCTGCTTGTGGAGCTCATGATTAGTATTAGGTCAGGGACTTTCCTTCTGCTCCGTGTTTGTGCAGAACACATCACACTGGATCCCCACCAGACTCCGAGATACTGCTGTAATGCAGGTAATAAATAATAACAACCTTTAAACCTCTAGTGCAAATTACAGCCTCATGCAACACCTACGTAATTTTGTATAATATTAGCACAGTAGCTACCTTGGGAGAGCTATATTCAGATAAGAGAATACACAATAATAATCTTTCCATCTGAAGTCAGAGGCAATTGTCTAAATGCCTGTAGTTCCTTTTCTGCCACTGTGTTTTTTAAAGAAGGAGCACAGAAGGGAAACGAGGATGTGCGATAAATAACTGAAGACAAAAGGAATAAAAGAATCACTATTAAAGCATAATAATGAGGTAATTTCTATAATACACAAAAATTCTTATGTCTGAGTCCCCCTTGCATCTAGCACTCCATGCTTACACTGGAGATGAGCCCTCTCCCAGTGTTTATAATCTGAGGTTCCAATCTTGCAAACATTTACATGCATGGTTAACTTTATGCACACAATTAGTGCAATTGAAGTCATGCCACTTGCAAGACAAGATGCAACAAGTGAGTGTATCAAACGCTAGGTGGGAAGAGGGCGGCAGACAGATGAAGGGTAGTAATGATAAGATCATGTGGTTACCTGGGCTAACTCTGCACGCTCAATGACTCCAAATGCCTTTTTTATTTTTGAATCATCACTTTAAAAGATTTCCCTGTCACTCTGTAACTGCTTGTTGTGACTCAGAAAATGCTAGGCTTACTCATGTTTGTGTAGTATCTAATTAGTGGACATTTTCATTTTCCCTCCAGTAGAAATGATATCTCTCCACTACTAACTAACCCTACTTTAAAAATAAGAAAAAAAAAATGACCCCAAGCCTTTCTCATTTACTCTATTGCTTTCCTTCTCTCTGTTTGTGTATTAAACTCCCCCTCTAGGTACCTTCTGCAAATGAGAATCTTCTAGTTTCCTGAGGCTTTTCTTATCTTTGTTGCAGCTGTCCAAGAGTCAAGATCTGAGGAACAGGAAGACAGACCAAATATAGGAGATACCCTCCCTTAGATGCAGGGCTCTGCGGTTGTGAATCACACAAGGGCTGCTCTTGACAACATCCTGGCCTTGATTTCTCCCTCCTGACTCTTACCCATCAACGTATCATGGGGAAGCAGACCATGAAGTCTGGCAGTGATGAAATTACTGGGGCATCTGGACCAGCCAGGAAAGGCAAAAGGGTATTTATTAAGGACCACCTTGCTCTCATTGCTCTCTGGGGACATGGCACAACCCTTTTATTAGCTAAATCTCTTCTTCTTGAAAGTTCTTCTAAAGTCTGTTTCCCCATAGACTGCTGTGGGAGGCTTTGCAAAGTTGTTTAGGAAAGTCACCCTATGCCACTCCACACACACTGCTCAATACTCCAGGTGTGTTTGTGGAGCAGGGAAGCTCTTCAAAGTTGGATGGACACGGGAAGACAATTTAGTTTACTCGTAACATTGTTATCACATAAACTAGAATAATTACCACATTTGTGTTGTATTTTCATGATATTTGCTTCACTTAAATTGTTGTTATAGAATAATTTTATGACTTATGTTGCTATACTCTGTGGCAATGTAAGGGAGTTTTCTGAACTCAGTGGTGAGGCCATGTGATTTAATTGCCACACTATTTGTTAATTAGTCTGGGTGAAAATGCCAGCACCTGAGTGTGTTTGGAGAGTGGGTGGTGAGAATGTAGCTTCGTGTGAAGTAGTTCCAAACGCCAGAGAGCTTGAATTTGTGGTTCTGATTTCTTGATGTTCTAACTTCTTTAGCTCTACCAGCCAAATAGCTAGCATTTAAAGTTTTCATGGGCAGAACTCTTCTTGTGTATCTCATGCATCTGAGTGGAGGAATGTTGATCTGATTCATCACTTGATCCCATCTTGCATACTGAAGTCAGTTTGGATCGCTTTTGGACTAGGGAGGCAAAGCAACATTTTCTGCCACGTGGCAAGTGTTTAAGTGACTCAAAACAGAAAGGGCACCATTGGTCTCAGTGTCTAGCTGATGTAGTTGTAAACCAGTCTGCTTGATATCAAAGGTACTTAAATTTGTGTATTCTCGGGGTAATTTTTAGCGATCAGGTGTATACCTTACAAAATCTTCATATAGTCTCATTACTGCAGGACAGTCTGGTGAAGGCAGATACACCAGACAGCACAGATAGCATCGCACATGCATAGCTTGTATTAGAGATGGGTAATAACATAAAATAATGTTGCCATTTTCAGAGACATGTAGTGCTGTTAATGAAGCTTCTCTTGGGGCCAAAGGAGCTACAGATCATATCCCAGCCATTGATCTGGTTGTAAGAAGCAGCAACCACAAGGCTGTCAGTCTTTTCAGTATCAATATGCCCAGAACTCGAGCTATATGTAAGTTATGTTTTACATTGTATGTTATTTCTGGACTAGAAAGTTTAAAGTTCAAACATCAGATGAATTTTGTATTTCAGCAAGCAGTAAGGGGATGCCACAGTCCCATCATCTTTCTGATGTTACAGAGCAAACTATGGCATTCTATGAGCTGGCAGAGTCACCCACAGCTTTTAAGCAGAATGGATAAGAAAGTAGCCATGTTTCTATCATGTTTTTGAAATACAAGATAAAATATTCTCTATATAATACACATTTTTATGGCTTCAAGGCTTAGAGAAGTCAAACAGATCTAGAAAGGATCCCTTTGCTGCATCATAAGAGTAGAAACAACAGCCTGTCGGGAGAAAAACTCAAGAGAAAGGAAATAACTTACCCAGCAATGGACTGACAGTTCCTTTGGTGCAGTCTGAGGCTGCAGGAAAGATTGATTAACTCAGTGCAAGATATGAGGAAAAAGTCCTACTTGCCTGCTGTCCTTGCCTGCCCAAGACCCAAACTGATTATACATAGATATTAATCACACCAGGAATGCATGTGTGTATATGCTCAGGGTAAGCTGGCTCTGATTTAGTTTTCCTCAGTTACTATTTTCAGCTCAGCAACCCACCATAAATGTGTGTCAGAAATGCATAACTAAAAAGGATTCTCCTTAAAATACACTTATTACAGCAGTTTTCTTGTATCCACAGGAATCGTCTTCCCTTTAGCAGGTGGATAAAAACTGTCTACATCATCTTTGTCTTCTCCTATGTTGACCATTGGTGGCAACAGGAAAGATGACATAAAAAGGAGTTACCTGCACTATCAGGTGAGAAAACTGCTGATTCTGCACTACCCTAAAGGTAATTATTTCTCTGGCATTTCAGAGCAGAATATGCTCATATGAGAGGGAAACTGCAAGTCACCTGTGCTTAATATCTAAGTTCACATTAATTTATACACAGTGGGCTAAAATGTGCCCTCATTTATATGCACACTGCCCCTCAGTGATTATGCAAGAGGAACTGAGTGCAGAATTTGATCTAGTGTGATTTCAAAAATAGCACCATGAACTAAAGTTGGTATAAATGCGGAGGAAGTAAATCAGCAGAAGAACATAACCTGGGGTGTAAACCAGCACATTTGGGTGATGATGTCATCAATGAAAAGTCAGCATCTGGATGGGGTCCCTGCCCAAACAACCAACTCTCCCAAAGATGTTCCAGTCCATCACATGTATGCAAAGCCATGAGCAGGAAGGAAAGGCAGGATGCTCCCAGGCATGGAGAACCCTCATGGGCTAGCAGACCTCTGGCTGAGGAATAGAAAAGGAAAGAATAGGCTGTTTAATCACACAACAGATAAGATAATTGTGTCTCAAATTCAGGAGTGTAAGGTAAAAATTCACTACACGCAGGAAACTAGAACTGGTTTATTTCAGGAAAGCTGGCAGAGTGTTTCAACAGCTTCCTGTGGCTTAGCTGCTATGACACAGTAGGAATAACTGTTCTTCTGTCTGAGTGTTAGGAAGTATTAGGTTTCATCCTTGCTGAGTGACCTGTGTTTCACAGGTCAGTTGTAAAAATGATCCAAGACTCAATTCTCTTGCCCCTCAGTACATTGAGGGTGCATTAGAAAGAGTGGCTGGTGCAGGGTGTACCTGGCACTCAGTGCTCATTTGACCTTTCTTGTCCACATCTCTGTGTGTCTCATCACTGGCCAAGATGGAAGCTGGATCCAGTACCTTCAGAAAGGGCATCTTTTCCCTTCTCTTTGGGTTAGCCCAAGTGGTTGTCCCTTGACCTCTCAAGTACAGGGCAGTAAAGAGAGCAAGCCAGACAGACCTCCTGCTGCATCTGTGACACAGGGTGCAAGTCACTTGTCACCTATCCAGGGTGCACTAGAAAATGGGTCAGTTTCTAGTAGTGACTCTTGCTCCTCCTTGTGTTTATTAGTTAGTGCCAACAACGGCAATGACTGTTAAGGATGCCTAGAAAAGTTCAGGGCCTTCCATAAACAGGTCGCTGTGAAAAATCAGTGTTTGCCTCAGCACTAGATTTTTTCTGTTTTTGTGAGGTGTTTTTATTAGGGCCTCTTGTAAAACAGTCATTGAACTGCCATTCTGGGCTGATTGTAAGATTTTGAGTTGTGTATCCAACACTGTGACTCTACAGTGACAAGTGATGCTGCTTTATTAAGTATTTCTTATGGGCATCCAGATAATACTTCTGCCATGGTGTGCTACATCATTTCCAGATTGTAAATACTCTGATGGTAGAATAATAATACTTTACAAATCTTTCATTATTCCCAGGTTTTATATGGACATAATAACCTGGTAACTTGTATATAATTATAATGTGTAAAGTTCATAAAATTAAGAAAAAAATCTTTAAAATAGAAAAATAGACAGTTTGCACATTGCTCAAGGTAATTTATTGACATCCAATAGCAACCATGAGAACATTAATTAGAATTTGGACATTTCCTATTCTGGTAAAACCACAGAGAGGGAGCTTTACCGGCTTGCAGATTCAGAAATTGGCCTTACGACTGTGTATCATGTATCACATAGTTGCACATACACTCTTGAGCTATACAACAGTTTTAACACGGAGATTATACTGTGTTTTAACTCAATATAACTCACAAATGACCTAAGATATGGTAGTTGTAATTCTGCAAACACTGAAACCTGTGAGGAAAATCAAAGTATTTAACTGAAGATTCAGAAGAATACTAATGTAGAGTAGTGGCATTTGCCAGCATCCTTTCCAACATTTGGAAAAAAAATAGGTTTAAAAGAAAAAATTAACATTACTTACAATTTGGATAATTTTTCTTTTGTTTGGTAGCACCTAAAAATCAGAGATATTAAAAATAAATATTTTATTTTCATTATAATATTTCAAGTGATCTGATCACATTTTTCTTAACGAGAAAGAGGATATCTTTCAATATCCCAAAATTAATTTCATTCTTGTTTTTCCATGGAGACTTAGGCTCAGACACCTGAAAATATTTAACACTTAAGCATCTGATGAATATTTGCAGGATGACTTTAAAACCTCCTGAGGTTTCTTGTTTCTGAGGCCCATCTGGACATCTAGAAATCTCTGAAAATCACTCTGCTTGTTTATACTGGAAGGATCTCAAGACATTAAAAGACCTAGCTCTGTGGATGGGATTCACCACATCTAACACTAGCCACTGAAAAGCCGTGTCTCTTACCTAAACGAACCATCTCACATCCCAAAGGATCAGGTTCCTCGCTTTGTGGAGGTTTCTGACTCTTTCCACTGACCAGAGATCCACAGCTTGGACAGCAGAGATCCATGTCTTAGATAAGATGCTTAACTTTTAAAGACCTAATTTATGGGAGATTATTCCAACACTAGGGTGAGGTACGGTGCTGGAGTGATCCGTACAGTACTGCTACAAGCATATGTAACTAGTAGCTGGCACTGCCTGCATCTTTATTTTAAGCACTTTTAAAGTCAAACCTTAAAGGGGTAGAAGCCAAATTCACTGAGTTTTATTCTTTTCCCTGACCTTGATCCATATGAAACCTATAGAAGACATAAATGGTGTTAAAAACACCCCTGTGACAGCAAACTCCTAGATGCTGAAGGATATGTGTAAAATCACTATGGGAGCTTCAGGCAGGTAAACAAGTCACAAGGTAGCTTAGGTGTGTAAAATTACTGTGGATCTCTTGAAATAAGTCCAACTCATCTCCTTTATGTATCAGCATAGGGCCCCATAGGCCCAGGGCTGTGCTTATGCTTTTCCAGCATAAGCATTTTTCTGTACGCAAAAGCTCCATCCGACCAGAATGTTTTGACTATAATTTCTAAAGCTTTGTGAGAGCCCTGGGTTAAATGCAGTACATAAATACAAACGGTACTGTTTAAGCTGCTGCACTGCTTAAATGTGGGACTTCAGTGATACTCAAATATAAGTTTGGTCATTATTTGATATGTTGGATCAGTTAGCAATTATCTTGAGAATAGTCAGCAACCTAAATTTGCTACACCCCAATCTGTGCATTTGGGTCTAGCTCTCCTCCTCACCTTTCCTGGAATGCCAGCTATGATGAACAAGCTATTTTCAGTTTCTTATTAGGAAGCTTCCTTTGGACCAGTTCCTACACTACTTAGCATTTTGCCTGAGTAACAAATTCAGGATCTGGCCCTAGGAAACCTGTTTTCTTGGTACTTTGAGCCAATTCCTCGGTATTGTAGTTACTTCTACTATCTGCTATGCGATGTCTGCAGTGGCCTGTGTAGGCACCTCTATGAAGACGGAGTTGTTGTGACATTTATTTCATGAAAGACCCTCTCCAGTTCTTCACTTTGAAGGTCCACTGAAAGGTGTGTCTATGATGACACATCTGTTCTGGTATTTTTTTTTTCTTCTTTCTCATATAAAAAGTACCGTGATAAGTTCTTGTCGCTGTGCCAGGATGTCACTTGATACATGTAGAGGAGAAACAGTTTAAAGCTACTTGACTAACAGCTTCCTCTGTCAAATATGACATTAAAGTTATGATTGTCTCTTTTTTATCTCTTCACTTTGATGACAGGCTTATCTGAGGTAGTGAGACAAAGAGTGGAGTTGATTCAGTCTACCATGCTGTGCAGGTGAGAGTTTTGAGATCAAGTACAGCTGTTCGAAGGGCAAGTCCTAGTGCTGAATGACAGCTGCTTTCATCAGGAGCATGGCTTGTTTTTTCGTTCTTTCTTTTTTTTTTTTTTTTTTTTTTTTTTTGACAATGCCAAGAAATTTGACTGAGGCTTAAGGAATGTACAAGCTTAAATATCAAAATGTGACTGCTTGTGTAATAATGTCAGTCTGAGCTACTGGCTCCTTTTGATATTCTTAGATCAGATGCTCCTCTTAGAAAACCAAATGTGTTATTGCTGATTCTGGTCAGAAGGAGTGAATCTGTTTACCAAACCTATGTGTGTATATCTGACAGTACGTTATATCACACCCACTGTAATACTGCATGGAATATTAACATGTCTTATTTGTTGCTAGAAAAGACCTGCAGATTCCTCAGTGTTGTGCTTTTCAATCAGTGTTTGCCATGATCATGTTTCTCACAATTTTTTGCAGAGCAGAGTGATATTCCTTCCCCCTTCCCTCCCCCATCACTCACTGCTTTCTACCCCACCTCTTAAAAACTATTGTTAGTGATTTGCTAACTTCATTAGCCCACTCTCCAAAAGCACGCTGATAGTACATGTTAATGGGACTTTCGATGTGTGACTCTTTTCAATTTCCCAGAATACTGAAATATGCAGATGTAGCATGAAGTTGGTTTTTTTTTGTTGTTTTGTTTTGTTTTGGTTCTTTTAAAAAAAGTGCTTAGCCTTTATTGCATGAACAAAATCTCCCATGTAAGCAAGCAAAGAGGTATGTGCTTATCTAAGTATTTATCTATGCCTGCAGGTATTTGAAGTGTGTGAAGGAGTGCAGGGTTTGTACATGCACTGGTTGGACTATACATACATGTTATTAAAAGCTAAATATACCTAGGGCTCTCTCTCACTCTGTCTATCCAGGAGAGGATATATTTATTTTCAAACCTTGGGTCTTCTTGCACGGCCTGAACAGAACAACTTGCTTTCTTCCTTGGTCTTTTCTTTCTTGTTGTTGTCTGCTAAGTCACAAATATAGCATCTTCCAGAAATGTCAGGAGTATGATCACATTCATACTTTTACTATCTCCTCTTACTTCTCCTCATAAAACATTCAGGAAATCTAACTTCCTGGGACTGAGGGATCCTGGCCATGTGATGTTGGAAAGTCTTGAAGATAAACACACTACTCTTATTTTTAATAAACATGTCAGCCAGGTCTCTGCAGAACTAGTTTTCCAGCATGGTTTTCCCAACAGCAGGAGACACTGCTTTTTCTGCTGTGAAACTTGTAATAGAACAGGAGTTTATCTTAGGTGAAAACAATCATTCATGTCAGCCAGTAAAGGCACTGGAAATAAGAAAAGTATTTGTAGCCACTACAATATTCCAGTTTATGGTACTTGTGCAGCTGCTGATTGATACTCATTGGAAACCAGAGAGAGTAGGTTCTATTAATACCAAATCTACCTATTAATATCTATTAATATTAAAACAGGACTGAAAAAAAAATGTATGAAGAAGCCCAGAAAAGTCAGAGGGTTTGGAGATATTGAAGCAATGTCCAATATTTATACAGATGCCCATTGACTGAGAAGGAAAGAAAAAATCGCAGACAATTCCATACATGCTTTATAGCATTATTATGGACCAGTTATCTTATAACAAACTTATGGACCAGTGCACTTGAGGGAGAGAGCTCTAGCTATGAAACTATTTGTGTATATTAGAAACATGCTCTTACCCAGATCCCACCATTCAAGTCATACAAGGGGGAGCTCTATGCTACATGGGATCCTGCCCCTAATTTGAGGGTCACTAATCCCATATGCCATAACTTCTACCTAATGCCAGGCCACCGAATGAAAATGGATGTAAAAGAAGCATGTGTCTCATTTTAAAAATCATTGGAGAAAGAGCATCTGGCTATTTTAATTTAATCTTAAAACAGAACCCAAGAGAGTAACCATCATGTAGTACTCGTGTGGTAAGGCAGACTTGCAAAGTGGTTAGGTGTTTAGAGCTGCAGGCAACCAGCTCAATGCCATTTTAGTTCCATTGAAATTTGAGGTATTTGGTAGAGATGCTTTTGAAAATCTCAATATGCCTCTATCTGCCCTTCTTGACATATAAATATATTTTAAAAATCTGGCCTCTCTTCTTCTTTTCCAACAGTGATTTCCAAAATGAGATCCTTTCATTATTAGAGTCAGAGTGGTAGCTAATTGCTACTGAGGAGCTTTCCACTGTGGCCAAACCCAACAAAAACAAGCAATAAAAATCTAATAATCCAAGCGATCGACTGTGTATTGAATAGTTCTTCTGAGAGCACATTGCAAATAGAACAATTCTGGGCATACTAAAGAGAGTGAAAGATTAAAATCCTAAATGAACACAGAAAATGTCTGTCACGTCAGATACATCAACTCTGTCAGTCCAATACATACACTTAATTAAAATGGTTCAACCATCTGTCCAAGAGGATGCATGGGAAAACTTTAATTGATCGTCTCCGTTTTTCTGAGCGATCAGGAAATAGGGCTAAAGCTGGCTCTCCTGGAATGGATTTAAGAATTAGAAAACTGACAGTTGGGGAATTTTGTGCTTTAGCTATTCTAAGCCTCTCTCGTTTATCTCCGCAACTTTGATAGAACTGGACAATTCAAAAATATAGATGCATCTTAAGTATCAAGAAGGTAACTGAATTACATCCCTCAGTGACAACAAGGCCTTATGCCCGAGGGGTGATTTGCTGTGAAGATGGGTAGGTGTTTTCCTACCCTATCCCTGGAGGATACTACAGAGGAGCAAAGGCAGCTTTTATTTTCCACTGGGGCTCTCCAGGAGCTCAGTGAACAAAAACAGCTGAGAGGCCATACAGGATCCCTCGCTGTTTTATTTTCCTCGTCTGCCTCTTTATCAGATCTTCACTCCGTATAAAGATGAAAAGTCAGGGTTATGTTCACCTGAGTGTAGACACCTCACCTAGAGCTGTGAATAATATTGTGGCTCCTGGGATCTAGTCTATACTGGTCACTTTATGAAATCATTGAAAGGAAGGCCCCTCTAGAATATATTTGTAAATTATTTCTGCAGATGACAGTAGGAGGAAGCTGGTGCTGCTGAAGGCCTCCAAAAAGACATCAAGTCCATGTAATTGTTTTTCCTAAAACAGAAGTTGTAATCAACCACTGAAGGCAAGAGACCTTCATCCATGTTGAGCTTCACGGTCACTGTTTTCCCAAGCACAGACTCCTACTTCTTGTGTTTTTTCCCAGATTCAGTCTTGCGATTAAAATGGAGGTGGCCTGTTTATCTCCTTCACAGCAACCTCCATTGCCCTCTGCCATTTCCATCCAAAAGATCGGGTTCTTCTAGCAGCCATACTACCAGAAATGTCCTAAAGGATCATTTAAACAACTTCAGGGGAAAAGTATTATAAGCTTTTCATATAGAAACATCTGTATGAAGAACAAAAAAAACCCCAACCAAACAGTTACTATTCTCTCTTGCTTCTACAAGACAGTTTGCCAGGTGGTCCAAGCCTCTCCAGATGATGAGGGTGAAGAAAAGACTGTATAGAGCAATCATTGAAGCAGGGATAGCCAACAGTAGGAGCAATCCCTTTTGTAATCACCCCCTTAGGCCCTTCAAAACCAGGATAGCAAGAGCTCAAACTCATAAGAATTTGACTAACCAGGGCCCTCTCACCACCCTCTCTGCTGTTATCATGGCTGCTTACTCTCACCAAGACACACTGGCTCCAGCGGTATTTTATATTCCTTGTTGTGGGAAGAGGCTTATGCCTACCCATTGCTTCACTAACAGCTAGAGGAGATGGGTGAGCAAGTTGAGCAGTGGTAGGAGCAAAATTATTACTCCTTCAGTCTGCTCAGTAGCCTCAGGAAATAGCACAGTTGGGGCACACCCTGCTCGAGAAGCAGGGTGGGTGGGAATTGAGCTTAAGAAGTCTGTCTCTATCCCTTTAGATCATTAACAATCTTCCAGTCCATTCGGGAGTCTGCAAAATGAACAGACCCCAGGAATCTTTTGTACATGTCTATGAACTGGAAGCAGTCACAGCAGCTATTTAACGTGTACTTGCATCGATCTGCTGCTGGGAGATGTGTGTGATGGCATTGCCATGGGGAGCTTCTACAAATTGAAATACACACCAACACTTCCCCGAGTGCCTTGGGAATTCAGCTTTCTCTGGGTCTGCCTGGTTCAGGACTTAAGGCCTATGAAGAAGTTTTAAAATATTTTATTTGTATGTGCAGGGAGATCAGGGATGGACTGATGCCAGGTGACCAGACACATACTGAAAATAACCAGTGATCAGAGCATTTTCATGAGTCGTCCTATGCTGTGGGTTATAGCAATGGTTTTTTACATGTCCCTGTCTAACTAGAAAAGTGTTGCAAAAGTCTAGGGAGGTAGCAGTCAGGTGGAAAGCTTGTAGGAAAAGTAAGAAAGAAAGAGCCATCAGCTGAGAGGTTGTGCCTAGCTTGCTTCTCTGATGCTCCATGTAGTGCCTTTTTTGATGTTATTGACCTGCCTAGGCCAATATGTGCACCCACCAAGAGAGCAGGTTTGGGTGCACATTAAACATCGTGTCTGTGTTTGACAAAGAGCAACTTCCACTCCTGAACATCAGCCCCTGTACCTGCTATTCTGTCCCACCAGCTCTCAGTGACAGTCTAGTTCATAATAAAGTGTTTTTTAACTTGGTAGCCTTTTCTCACTGGGGTCATACAATCTATTTGTGTTCACTGAGGCAAAACATTATCTTCTAGCCACATCGACCTGGATGTATTATTATCCTAAACTAATTTTCTCATTTAATTTCAGGAATATAATTGTGAGATTTGTTTGGAAGCTCCTGTTTCCATAGACAGTAGCTAATGTTTGCTGTAAATTACACCGTATTATGATATCTAATTTTTCTGATAAAAAAAATAGATGCCACTATTGTATTCTTCTTATATACTGATTTCATAGTTTAGCTCTCTGGGTAAACTAGAGAGAGTTTACATGAAGACATATCATCCTTAATATTTAAAATACACTTTAAGATGAATGACTAATTGTGTGGGAATAATGTCATCTGTGTGTTTGTATTACAGTTCTATGATCAAAGACAGACTTCTACGATATAATCTAAGCTCACTTAAATCCTAATGAGAAATTACATGGGAATGTTGGTATTTCAACAATCCACAAGAGTAGCTAAGCTCAATTATCCCGATGTCATAAGGGATTTGTTTGGATAATTGAGACTTCTGACCATTGAGACGATGTTCATTGTAACTAATAGATATGCAGGGGTAAATCTCTATTTTGAGAACAAGAGAATTGTGGTAGTTACAGCTTTGGATAACCAAGTTGCAGTGTAAACCCAGTTTGGATTCCCATGGATCCTTGTGGTTAATAAATAAGTAACAATGCAGGCCTGGAACTCCTCTGAAGGATTCGTCAATTGGTTCATAAACATGATCAAGTTAGTACAGAGATAAATGGCTCCACCTGTTACCAAGCCCTGCAAAATTTATCAACTTGAGATTAAAATCTCTTTGCCTATCCTTATGATGAAGTTCATAATTATGAAAAAATGTATCATATATTACTTGCAAGTCAAAACAAATACTATTCCTTAGATTAGTGGACCAGCACAATTACACAAGTCTGCCTAATGCTTTCTCCTTCAATTAATTAACAGGGTGCGAAAATGTACAAAATTCTTTGTAAGGGTGAAGTCTTTTTTCACTTGCTAAAGACATTGTTATCTTTCTGGGTCTCCCTGAGCAAAGTAGGTACTGGGGCCAGCTGGACAAGATTCACTCCATTCTCCCATGGTTTCAGAGTCATCCCAAGATAATAGAAAGCATGGAGATGGGAGAAGAGATATAGGCATAGAGCTCACTGTGTTTCTATCTGAAGACTGTGAAATAGGTCAAGTAGTTTTGTTTGTCTGTTAATGAAGTCTGCAGTATTTTTCCTATTTCTTCTATTGGTAGAAGGTTCTTGTAACACCTAATAACATTTGACTGGATGAGAGAGTAATGTAAGGGTTGAAATCTTCAGAAATATGTGTGATTGTGCATAATAATCCAATCTTTAAGAGCATCATAGAATCACCGTTTTCACTGAATGGTAATATAGGTTGTGTTCACCATTGACCTCAACATTTCTGAAAACTCCAATTTAATTGATTAAGATGTTAACATCCTCTATTAGTGTTGACAAGCCAGCAGAGTAAAGAATGGAACAAATCACAGAAAAAAATAAGAACATCTTTCTACCACTCTATAAATCCACGGCACTTGCATGCCTTGTGTATTGTATGAACTTCTGGTAACTCCCTGTATAAGGAAATAAGAAATAGAGTAAGAATTACTGAAGAAATGAAACAGTTTGCATACAAGCAGAGACCGAATAGACAAGATTCCTTTAATTTGGACAAGAGAAGATAAAGAAAACATATGATAAGAGATCTAAACATCCATGAATCTTCTGAAGAACATAAAGAGGAAATGATGATTCACTATTTTCATAAGGGCAGTAGGGTCAGAATTTTAAAAGGAAGAAAATTTTTTGCACAATAGAACAGTACTAACCTGTTGCTACAGGATGTGGTGGAGTGTAGAAATGCAGTGGAATCAAAAAAGGCTAGAAATATTTCAAATGAGACAGAATGGAGAGTGGCAGCTATTAAAAAATGATGTTCCATGTGCAAATCCAGTTAACAGAGACCTTTATCTACTGAAGATCAGGCGACATGGTAGCGTTGTGTTCTCAGTTGTTTCTGAAGTACTTTCCTCAATATCCACTGCTGAATGCTGCTGGAGGCAGCAGAATCCCTTTCTGACCCTGTGGCTATTCCTATGCTTGCAAACTAGACAGGACAGGCAGGAGGGTTGTCACAGTTAATTTATCAGTTTAGTCCCTGGTATGGTTTGACCTGTGTCAACTGTGAAAAAACTGTCTTACCAGAAAGACGGGAAATTCAGGGGTAATTTGGATTGTACAGAGTAGCAGTTATTCAGAATGGGCAGTTTCAATGTGGCCACCTGCTCTGGAGGTAAGACTCTGCCTTCATGGAAAGCAATCTGGACAGTACTCAGGGCCCAGAAGTGGTACCTATCCAATTTAATTTTCTGGTGAAAGTGTAGATGATATGTCAGTCCTTACATGACTGACTACTGCAGTATGTCCTGCAAAACTGTGAAGGAAATCTCTGAATGTGACTTTTGAAGGCTTCTTTCATAAACTTGAATTTCAATAGGAAGTAGAAGATCTTATGGAAAAGTGAGTCCAGGGCTTTCAATAGATAGGTGACCTCAGAATCCCTAAGAAATTACCAGATTTCAGGACATAAAATCAATGAAATGTGCCTCATGAGGAAGGCAGCAGCAAAGGGCTATTTAGAATTTGCACCATGTTTTTTTATGAAGAGTAGGGGAACAGCTGAGTCCTGAACACATCATCTAAGTTCTTACTTGAATTGGCTTGAAATCATAATTAAATTCACAGCTGATTGACTATGGATACATCTGTCTCCCTGGTATAGGGATCAGAAATTACCAGGGGCAGTATATGATACAGCACCTGTGCCACCTTTGGAATTAACTAGGAGAATCTGATTTTGCATTATGTATCACTATACTATTAAGAATATCAGCAGATGTTAGACAAGACTTGTTCCCACTTGATTGATCTTGGCTCTATACTATTTTGGAAGCTAAGTACTTTGACCTTTATCCCATTGCTGCTTGGTGTGATGTAATAGTAGAGCTTCTAAGTGCATTTCTTGTCAGAAGCATCTTAAATCATGCACAACTTAATTGAGCTATTAAAAAATAAAGTTTCTTCTCTTGCTTAGTCTATTTTCCATCCTCAATGACTGGGGTCCACTAGTAGAAGTCAATCATATTAAGGACCAATTGGCTTCTTGCCTTGGTTTGTCTCACAGAACCATAGCCCACATTCTTCTGAGTGTGCTTCCTGAGGGTCTGCTCAGCCAGGATGGATTTCAGCAACAGGCTAGAAACATCACTTTAATTCCTAGGGTCATATCTGAGACACTTCCCACTACAATGTTTCTACAGACTCATAAATGGAGAGTTTGTTGGGGAGGAGAGGAATGGCTAGGAATTCACAGTAACACAAACACAAAGAAGTCCTATTTTCTTTCCATAGTCGGTGTGAAGTAATCACTGTCCCAGCTAGTGGGCTCTATTGTTTGACTCACTTTTAGTCCTTCAGTGTTCATATTTCTTTTCTTCTAAAGTGACCACACAATGGAAAATGTTATGCAGCATCCCATTCACTCTTTATGAAGGGCCATGGAGGAGTATATTTAGATGACATGCCATGCACTTTGCATTGGAATTGCTACCTTCAGTGTCATTTATGTCCAAGAGATAGATGAGGCAAACACCTTGCCAATCTGCCCAAGCCTGGATCCTTGTCAAGTCAATTTAGACACAACATCTAAGTTATGTATTTATCCTAGGTGGTCTGCCTGCAACCTCTGCTTCTCTTTGGGATCTAAATTGGGCATGATACTTCCTTTTCAGTTTAAGATTGTGTATCTTAACTTTCTGGCTTGCATTCAAAATAATGCTCTCTACACCAGATTTGCCCCTTTTCTAGTCCATTAGGTCATAGTAGAGGATACGCATCACCCTGAATATGGCATCATTAGTTTCCACTCTGGGGTCCATAAGAGGCTCATCAGCAGGAGGCACCAGATACTATTAAGCCTCCAGTTGTCATGGCTACCTTCCTTCTGCCTCACTCATAGAATTACCTTGGGAGTTTTAATGGAGAAGACACTGGAAATCTTGCTTCGCTGCAACTTTTCTAACAGACTGTGAGATTCCAGTGTTTCAACACCATCCCTGGGAGGTAATTTCATCCTTAGGTTCCCATTGGTCACTCCACAACAGGAATCAAAGGATGAGTCTTTGCTGAAAGTACATCTCTGGAAGAAGAAGGGAAAAGGAGAATAAAATGGATGAAGATAAAAATATGTCAGTAGAGAACAGAGATATGATGATAAGGATCATCTAATAATGCAGGTTGCAGGAGAGAAAATGAGGAGCAAATTGAGAGAAGAGCAAAACAGATCAGAAAAGGGGAGAGAAGTAAAGAGTAGATCTACTTTTTCTGGTAGTCTGTATCACAGAACCTACAAAGAACTAGGATTTCAGTGTTGTACGTCAAAAATCTCTCCTCCAAAGCTGCAGGTATTGGCTCAAGCCTGGCCCTAGATCCCTCTTATCCATTGACAATCACATATGAAGGGCAAGGTGTGATCACTGCATTTTGCTTGTTTTCCTTCAGTCCACAAAGGAAGACTAAAGGAGACCTGTGGCCCTGAAGGGTTTCAGACAATCTGAGTCCATGAGCTAATTACCAGAGTTAAGCAAGGAGGGAAGGAAAGCATTGCTTCTAAGTGTGCCACCCACAAAGATGGGCACATGTAAATGGTTTCATGACTGTTTAGGAGATGGCTGCCTGGTATTACCATACCTGAACAACCGAAGGAAAGAAAGAATTGATGCAGAGGACCTAGTATTTGATGCAGAGGACCTAGTGTGCTGTACATTTGCTGCTTAGCCTAATCCAATATAATACATTCCTATACTTTTATCATGGCAGTACAAAATGTTTGTGATGTATTTTAGGAGTTAGTAATGGAAAAATACTATAGCTATATTTATTCAGTAATAATTTTTTACATGTGAGTTAGATAGCTGTTATTCAGTAGTAATTTCATATAATTATATGAAAAAAAAGTAGTTATTCAGTAAAATACATCTCTTTGTAACATACTGTTTAGAATTCTTTATTTGAGGGTCATCTAAGTCTGAAGAAAACATCTGTGGTTCTCATTTTCAGACACTAGAGCAGCTGCTGTTGCTGTCTTTATTGTAGGTGCTGGCACAACATTAAACTCCTGATTCCCTGAAATAAGCTTTATACCCTCATGGGTCTCTCTTCAGCAAAAGCACTTAAGATATAGGAATCTTCAAGCACTGAAACTTTAAGCACTGAGGTCACTGGGACAATCTGTGTATCTATGCATGCATTGCTTGACAAGGGTCATGGGCAGCAAGCAAGCTCAGTCAGTATAGATTATCTCTCCATCTTTCTCATTGATTAACTCCTAACCTGATTGACTACTGGCTTTATAAATGATGCAGTTACCTTGGATTAGGTATAAGGAAGGCTTAGACAGGTTTTCCTTTTGTAAAACAAGCATAGTCTCCTTAAACATTACTGCAACAGTGGCAGAATTCTGCTGATACACTGAAATGTTTGAGACTTTTTTTCTTTCCCTGAGGAAAGATCCTCCATTGTGCATTTAACTTACCTGCATGGCATCACTGAACAGAAAGTGCCTCTTAGTGTGCAGGGTAAATAAGGAGTGAACAGACCTATTTTTAGTTTTAATTTGGTTGCCTGTTTCCTAGGCATGATCTGTGATTGAATGATATTTTATAATTATTTATTAGAATATTAATTAACAGACGTATATTTTCTTGAGATTTGTTTCCTCATCAGATGAAAACACTGTCTGCTCTCTTTTTCTCTTAATGTATAAACCATTTGCTACATGTTTACAAAATGATATCAAGTGTAAATCTAGTCCTGATAAGCAACCTTGACAAGGAAATAACTTAGCATTCAGTGTTCATAAGAAGGGAGTGTGGGAGAGAAAGAGAGAGAAGGAAAGAGAGAGAAAGGATAAGATCTCAAATGAAATCAGCACAATGTGCTCCTTTAGGATTGGTTCTAGAGCAGATAAGCTTTCTATTCCCCTATAAACAGGTCAAAGAGTCTCAGCATCAAAACTGTATTTACCAAAGTTTTCTGTCATTTGATGAATTGATCACACATACAGTAAACAAACCTTTGTAAATATGAAACCAGATTAGCATTTTCAGGTTTTTCAAATGCAGCATTCTCTTTAAAATGCTTGGGCATTTTTCTTAGACATTTAAATCCTATGCAAATAGTTACAGCAAATATATGAATCAGAAAAATGCACTTTCAACTGCAGTGACCACTCCTTTCTGTATCTCCTTTTATTTGAAAATAGGCAAACACAGTACTGAGTTATTTCTATTTGCTTTTTCAGTTGAATATTTTTAATGGTTTGTACTGACGGAGGAAAAAACTGATGTTTAGTTAAAGTTGATACAACCCACAAGTGGACATGTCAAAACAAGCTATAGAAAGTTACTTTTGATGTGTTTTATTGAGATATCTATGGTACTTTCCAATTACTTTATGCCAAAAAAGGTAGCTCTACTCAAAAATTACTTCTTTTGAAAAGTACAAATACAACTTGTCAGCCTTTTGAATGTGTTTCAGTATCTTTAAAGAGATCCTTCTTAAAATAGCAATTGTCTGCTGCTAGGAAGAAAAAGAATGCAAGTAATACAATAAAATCAGTTTAAAAAATCTTTACATGAAGTACATAATTTTACTAAGGTGATGATATCAGGTCTCTGTTATTCTGTGAGTGTGCATACATTTGTTTTTATAATCTTCAGTAGCTGCCTGTGCAGGAGTTAAAAAGTAGCAATGGAGAGAGCCAAGTTATTAGCTCTGTGATTGCTAGTGCTCTGAGCCAAAACTATGGAATATTTGATGACACTCGAGTGTCCTTTCTATTTTAGAATTCTTCCTCTTACTGCAGAGAAGTAATCCAACTTGAAATTTTCCAGGACTTTCTGTTTCCTCTTGTTTTATTCAGACTTTAAAACTGCTCCTGAGAAAAAAAAAAAAAAAAAAAAAAAAAGAAAACTCATTCTTTTTCCGTACACAGAGATATGGTTTTCCCCACCTTAAACATACATGATTTGAGTTCAAAGGCTCAGCTTCCTGAGTGATAGTAAAGGTCTGTTGTTTAGCCAAAGGATCAAGAGGATACTGGGCTCTGAGATGTCAGAAAGCATGTCTAGGCAGGGGTAGGAGGTTTCTTATTGGAGGTGGGAGGGATGGTAACCTCGATAGTTAAATGTTATGGCTGCTATAAGTGCAGGGTAAGAAAATTGGAAGTAATAAAATGATTTGTCACTTTTACAACTAGAAAGTGTGTGATGCTGAATGCCTGTGCATTCCCCTCCTGCCATGGTGGAAAACTGCAGGGGCTGCTTGCCCTGCCCTTTGAGGGAGAAAGTCCAGGTGCACCAGGAGTCTTTGGAGAGTCAGGTCACTTCAAGATGCTGATGGTCAGAGTGAACACATGCAGCCCCTATTAGTACCATGGGGGACATCCATGGCAGGTGCCACCAGGGTTGAAATTGAAGCAGGAGGTGATGCCCAGGGAAGAGTTGGATATCACCAGCCCTCCATGAATACCAGCCACAGCAGTGCGGGTGCATGTTCAGACTGAAATAAAGGATCTATTGCAATGATGGGAATCTCCATGGAAAGCTCTTTAGTTCCTGAGATGTAGATAAGGTGGGTAAAATGATTTATGTCTATCCAGGAGCAGACTCTGACAGGAATAATCCATCTGTACTGGGGCTAATCCAGGGTAGAACTAGACTACATATACCCATAGTCATGAGGATCCTGGAGCACAGTTAATGGACAATAAAGCTTCCCCAATAGATAGCCAGTAGACATAGCACCATACAAACCCATTATAGATGGTCTGTGTCATGAAGAGCTTCCTTCTGAAACACGGAGAAGGGAAATGATGGCTTGAAGGTGCAGATTATCTTCATTAAGTTTTGTATCTCATATTCTGTATTTGTCAGATTCCCAGTCTCCATTGGACTGGTGTCTCCTAGCATACACAAATCTACCTCTGTGAGTGCCCTCTGTGAAGGTGCAGACTTTTAAGGTTCTGTATCTATGTATGTGTGTGTGTCCTTGAGCGATGAGCCCTGCCTTAAAAAGAACTGGAAATAGCTAAGTCATAATATCCATCATAATAGGGTGGGGTGGAGAAAAATTAGAAGAGGAAAAATTGCAGATGACATTAATTTGTACAGAATGTTTACATGTGTTTTGATAAATCTATTGCCATAATACAGTGAAGCCTCTGGTAACTTACATAGCTTTTAGTGCACTAAGGTGTTGTCATTTTTACTGTTTTCACTGCTGTTGTACTCTTTTATTAGCTTCCTTGTGTTTTATCTTTTGATAGCTGTTGTTAGCTTTTCCCCCTTTTGTGCACCTGAGCCTCTTGAAACATAAATCTGCTGGTTTAGTAGATAGAGATATGATAGGATTAAGAGCACTCTTTTTCCCTTAATACAATAATTCATTAAAATAGTTTTTCATTAAATTACAAAGTGTATGTTGCTGACCTTTATCATTTGTTACTTTTTATAACTGCATCTGAAGTACTTATTGACTGTTATTAAAATGTATGTGTGTAAAAGAGAAGGTTGTGGTGGGGTGTACTGTAAAAGTGGCATTAGAAGAACATGAACATCCCAAGAAGAACATAAAAGTATTGATAAATGAATCTGTATACGCATGACACTGCAAGGTAAGTAAAACAGTCTCAAACACATTGTTAAGTAAGAATGCCTGAGATTTTATATTGGTATCTGAGAAAAAGGGGTTTCCAAAACACTAATAGCTGTAGTGTTTTTTCTGCAATGAATTATGCCCATTGACTTTTGTGAGGAAGGACTTTGTCTAGTATTATTAGCAGGATTGAGACTAACCTGGCTTGTCATGGTAGAAAAGCATGCTTTCTGAAAGCCACTGGCTGTTAAAAATGAGCAACCTGCCAGCATACGGGTGAGGTTTGGCTCTTCTGTGTAACCAGGAATTCGGAGGACATTGCTATTTTTTGACAGTGGAAGGACCAGATCAGGTTTTAACTTGACTGCAAATTAAGAGCTCACTGGGCATAAGCAGAATGCTCCTGCAAAGAGCAAATAGGCTGAGCAAGAAGTGTGTGCCTGATCTTGCAGGGAACCTATTAATGGAGTCATTAAAAAAGTAATGTTCTGCTATTGGTGAAAATGTTGCCCATGACTCATGGGCTGTATCACTACAGCATGTGGTTCTCTACCCACAGCCAGCTTAGCCTGTGAGCTTGACTTCTGTGCAAGTGTTTAGCTTCCATTTAAAAATCAGACTGTCTGCCCAGTTACTCTGGCTGTCTGCAATTACCCCCTGGCCAACCTGCATGGTTTTGGGGTAGCCAGGAGATAATTTGCTCCCATCCCTGCTACTATTCAGTCTTGCAGTTGACAAAGTAGGTATATCCAGCTGTTAAAGCCAGCTGTTGAAAACCACCTCTGATCCCTCCAGATCCCCGAGATATTGACTCCTTTTCTGGGAGTCATGCCACAGGGCTTGGCTCAGCCTGTGTTTCCTCCTTCTTACCTGTTTTCTCCAGATCAGAGCTGGAAATCCCCACACAGTTCCCCTCTCCCCCAGCCCATGCCCCCAGGGCCAGTGTGCACCCATATACCCTGAGTGATACCTTCCACCAGACATTGCTCTCAGCATGTTCCACACTTCCCTTGCAGGTGACACTGAAAACTCATATGTGTTTACTCTGTGTGTGTTTGTGGGGAACTGATCCATCCTTCACAAGGGAGCATGGGTGAACCAGACTGGCCAGGAGCTGTGGCACATGGATTTCATTAGATGTGAAGTCTTTACATGTGCTTGTTCTCTACTGTTTTCCATCTGTTTTAGTCACCAACTGGCTTTCTGGACAGTGAAAAGGTCAGAAGCCCTCTCCATACTCCACATCTTTATACATCTGCTATTGTTGTACAACTCACTTTTGATAAAGATTGTGCTTGATACTTCAGTATAACCAACATAAAATGTTGAGAATCTGTGAAAGTCTCAGTAAGTGGTAAAATTTATATATAACAAGCACCTGTTCAGATAATTTTACTTGCTGAATAGTTTCATTTATGATCATGTTTCCCATATTGATCCTTAAGTCTTAAGGGCTAAAGACTTTTATAGAAAGAGAAAATTGATATTTTGGAATAAACTCTTGATTCCAATAGGGTAAGCTTTTAGAAAGTTACCAGTGACTGAGAGACATCATACAAAATACAAAATAAGGTGGATTCTGATATCTGGTAGCAAAACTTCAAAGCCAGTTCAACCAAAACAGGAGTTCTTTATTTGATTAATCTCTTCAAGCTTAAGACAAGAACTGATAAAACTGATATTTTGTTTCTCAGTAATATTAAAAATATTTCTTCTTCTACAGAAGATTCACTTTCTTTTGACTATTACATTTTTAATCTGTAAGTAAAAAGGAAAAAAACCAAACAATCTAAACCAAACTTAAAATGTAGAAAAGTCAAGTTTAACTTTTAAAATACAGACATTTGTTTGATGGAAAGTGCCTTTGATCAAAAATGTTTAGGGAAGCTTTGTTCCACCTGGTAACCAAGTAAAGCATCCATGTATTTGTTATTCCTGTTATGCTTCACAAGTCAGACTCAGCCCTATTGTTTTTTTTTTTATAGTCTGTAAGCACACCTGTATATGTAAAAAGCTAGAGAGTGTAGCAAAGCATTTGTGAAATGTTGCTGGTGATTGGGCATATGCAGAATAGATTGGATATATGCAGAGTGCTGATCATTATAATAATCTCCATATACTCATGCCTGCATTCCTTTTATTAAACTTTCTTTCAAGTTTCCCTATTAATTTCCAAAGACATAAAGATAAGAACTGAGAAAATATGAGCTGTCTGCCTACATTTATCTATGAAGCCGTGTCATATTTGTTTTTACTTCTGGAGTGCAGGACTAGATGTGGAACATTGGCACCAGCTGCAATTTTGTACTTTTTAAACCTTTCAAGTTCATTTTTACCAAGTTGTCTTCCTCTGAGTCTGAAGCAGAGCAGAGACAACACAGGAGAGGACAAAAAGCCTGTTCATCTTCACCCTTGCTGAGGATTACTGCACCTATGTGCAAGGAAAGACAGTAGGATGGGCAAGAACCCCAATGCTCTCAAACTCGATTGCCTAAGAGAGCTGGTGGTTATGGGAGACCACAGATATGCTCTGTTCCAAGACTCACTTTCCTTCCGAAGCCTCCCTGCTGGTTATCATAGAATGCTTTGGGTTTGAAAGGATCTTTGAGTGTCATCTAGGTCAATCTACTGCAACTGATGGAAAAGCAGATTTTTAAATTGTCTGCTTAAGAAAAAGATTTAAAAGGTCATTTTTTTTCAGACTTTTTCTTAAAACAGAAACTTGGATGAGAGGAATTAAATTGGTGATGAGGGCGGGCAGAGAAATACCTAAACATTTCCCCCATTGTTTTACATGCAGTGGAGTGAGGGATGGGAGAGGGCCAGTGACATACATGGTTTTCTGCTATACCTTGCCCAATGGGGTTGCAAAAATGGACAAACTAGTTATAGGGTCAGTCAACAAACTGCTGTCCACATCTAGTGGTTGCTGGGAGTTGAAGGTAATTCATGCTTTCTAGAAACATGCTCTTGATATGTCTGAAGTCATTTGGCACTGACTGAAATCTGGGAAAGATCCAACACACTTTGCTCAGAGAGACTTCCTTGCTTCTGAACTGGGGTGGCCCCTTGATTCAGTTTCTTCCCAGGCAAGAGGAGAAAAAGTCATTAAAGTTGCAGCACTCATGAGTTTTATGGGAATAAGAATGAATTCTCCATCAAGCAGGAGAACTATGCCATGTTCATCCTTTGTATTGCTCTCAGTGGAAACCCTGCAAAGAGCCTGCGGTATGGAAACAGCAAGGTGCACAGACATTTGGAGACACATACAATAAAGAAAAACATTAATTTAAGAGATTCTGCCAAAGTGCATCAACAAGTCTGACTGCACTTAAAAAAAAAAAAAAAAAAGTAAAGAGAAAAAAAAAGAAAAGCAAAAGACTCCATTCCCAGTTGATGGGGAAATTAGGATGGCCTGAAAGGAATTGTCAACTTTGGTGAGAAAGAGAGCTGCACACAAGAAAAATGTAACTTTAAAATACACAGCCACATGATGTCGGGTATGCTTAATGGAGGGAAAGACTATATTAATCTGTTTGAATTGCTAATTGGGGATTTAGTTGGCTAGATTTGGGGTTATAAGATTAAGGCTTTTATTCTGTGTTTTTGTTCTTTTCCAAAGGTAGGAATCCTCTATAGATCCCCGCTCTTGGGAATCTAATGCCCTCAAATGCACAACTCGGCAGCCGACGAGCAAGCTGATAAAGCATTCCTTGCAGATACTTAATGGGTACATTCTGTATCTCCGTCTGCATCTTTCTGTCTGCCTATCTTTTTTTTCCCCCTTAGCACACTTGGAGGAAGGTAAGCAAACAAAGCAAACTAAAAGAACTACCTCTTCCCTTCATGTTTATAGATGCTATTCCAGATGTAATTTCTATTTATGGAAATAATCCCCTAGATTTATCCTGTTTCCAGGATTAAGACCCCTATTTTATTTAAAGTTGTTTCAGCTGAATAGAACAAAGCCCTCAATATTACATATTTTGCATTACAGCTGTACATCAATACACGCTGGACTCCTTGTAATCCTTGGAGGCTGAGGAAACTTTGTGAAAAGTAGAGATGATATGGCAGGATGCTTCCCACATTGCCAGATCAGCTCCATCACTTGCTATATTCTTTTCTTGAGCACAGGTACCAGAGTTCACTGGAGGAAGTGCACCTTACAATTACCCTCCAAAGGATATAAAAGCATATATATATGCATATATACATATCCAAAGCATATAAAATCTCTTCAGAAATGTTGTTGCAATAATTACATATATTTCCCCAAAAGTCGAGGAAACATATCTTCCCTATAAATTTTTGTCAATAGAAATGTGAGAAAAGACATTTTTATCACTCAAGAAAGACCACTGTAAATTCTGTTTGCTTAAAACATGGTAACTTTCATCAGGTGGAAGGCAAAAAACCACTATTATTTGTATAGTTTACTCTCACGGGGAGCTTCTTTGCTGGGCACAAATAACTGTCAACCTAATTTCTATCTTGCTGCTTGTTTACTTAAATTCCCTAGTGGTTTGCAACTGTTTAAACCACCATGACCATTCCTATAGTGGTAAAGTACTGTTGACTCTAAAATTGCACCCATTTTGCACCTGTAAGAATGTCTATATATGGTGCAACCATAATGATGAGCTGGATTTAAGATATTAACGAAGTTAGGTCTCACAATTTTTCTATCTGGTCCAAAATATTTAGTCTCTCTTGTGTGGGCATATCCCTACCCTGATTAGAACCTTAACGAAGTCAGAAAAGGACAAGAAATGCTCTGGGATGCACCAGCTTTGATAGTAGATCAGGGACCCAGCAGGCCATGGCAATATGCCCACATTTAATGGGATGAATCTCATAGGAAATTTTGCGTTAAATTCATTGTCAAAACAGTGCCAAGTCAGATCCTTCAGTTATAACAGAAGAACCAAATTATGTCTCTGCAGGGAGCTAAAAGCATGATAGATGCTGCTGTGTGGCTAGAAGAACCCACAAGATGCAGTGAACATCTGAGGGATACTTTTGAGAAATTATTGTTTAATATGTTCATAATACAACAGTGGAGAGAACTCTATAAAGTTTGGGGCACAAGGGGTAACAAATGATGAAGCTGACCAACAGTTCCAGAGCTGGGAACATCAAGAGGAGGTTCCTGGGTGAGAAAGAGTTTCAAATCCACTTGCTGTTCAGGCTTTTTGAATTGAGAGGCTTTAACCAGTTACAACTCAGGTGACCTCCTTTTGCAACACGCTTTATCTCCACAACATGTCCACCTTGTTGAGATGCAGTTTGTGCATCTTGAACACTGAAAGACAAATTGCCACATTTCTACTTAGCCAAATGAACTGTGCTGGGGAGAATCAAATTGCTACTCCTGGAAGACACTTGTCTTCACTGATCCAAATTTTAAAGCGTCTTACAGAATTCACTCATCACTCTACATCTGTCCCCTTGTCAGTTGGGCTTGATCAGTATTTCTCGGTTCCTTTGTAGAGATTTAAAAGCTTCCCATTCTTCCTTTGAAATGTGGGAATAAATCGCATATTGGGTTTTGCAAAGTGAGTGAACGGCCCCTTTCAACTAGTCAGCAAAAAGTTTCAATAGAGGAATTAAGGCCGATGGAGAAGGAAATGTGATTCTGGGCTTAAAAGTTGTTTTTGGTGCAGACTTCTAGAAACCTAGTGCATACATTCATTGTGTGAGTAATAATGGAAAAGAAATGTCTTAAACAAATACCTTTTGTAGGATAAGTTTAATGCCACAATCATATTACTTGGGTTGACTGCAGAAATGAGAATGCAAATGATAAATCTTTCCCAACAACACTAATCTGAGAGGAGCTCTCTGGGAAGAATAGCATCTGAAATATTGTACACAATGAAATATTGTGTCCTTCTCTACCCCCAAGGTTGAGGTCTTCTTCCCCTCTTCAGGCAAGTGGCACTAGTCGGATTACAGTGCAATCATAACAACTAAAGATGGAAAAAGCTATTGGCCCATTTAATCTCTTCCCCTGCCAGTAGAGGATTACTCCTGAAGCATGTTCTTCAATGCCTTGCCCAGTTCTGGGTGACTGGAGAAATAGGCTTCCATCATTTTTTAGGGAGATTATCTTTTAGATAAGACCTTTGCGACCTATGTCCTAACTACTCTGCACGAATCCTCAGAGCTGGATTCCTCAAAGTTAGGCTTAAATACAGCTGTGTGCATGCATTTGCCTGTACTTATTTTTAAAATCAAACCGAGGGCTGTCACAGTGATTTTGATTAAAGTTGTTAATAGCTTCTTGGCCAAAACTCCCTTCACTCCCATATCTGTATTACATGCAGAGAGACTATTTGGCCATTTGCTTTCAGTGCACATGTAAGTATATATCAGAGGTTCTTCTGCAAATTTTTGATTTGTAAACAACTTTAGGATCTTTAAAAATTGAGTAATCCATAAATGGAATGGTTGAGTTCATCTGGCATATTTTTTCTCTTTTAAAGAGCTTTAGATAAATAAGGGCTTATTTATTGATTAATTAATTTCTTTTTTATTATTCTGCTTATGTGTTCAGATTTTTTTTGTGCTGAGAATTGTTCTGTTACTTTGTTACAGACTCACATTTTGCTTACCCAATTATAATTGTGAGGATAAGGCTAGTTTTAAATATGAAGCTTGGTAAGACATTTTGTTTTCCTACTCATTTACTTAATTTTCCCCATATTTTTATAGCTAATGTACATATTATTACTAGTGTACTTACACTCTCGTATGTGCAGGAATATATATATAGAACCAGAAAAATCATAACTTCTCAACTTTGTTTTAGAGCAAGTTCCCAGAGAATTCTGCAAATGTTAGAAGTTGACTTTGAACAGAAAGAGAATAACAACATCAGTAATATACTATAAAATGAAATAATGGTTCCTTTTTGCTTAGTGAAGAGAGGTCAGGTCTTCCTCCCTTCCTCAGGCAATGGAGCAATCAGCCTATTTGTGAATTCTAATAATGAATTCAGAAGAAAAAAATATGAACTGTCGTGTATTTAAGCTTGTTGACATGTAGAACCAAGACGTAAATTGATAATATACTCTTAAAGATTTGATGAAAGGAAATGTGTTAGGTTCTCAGATTTAGGAAGAAACTTCTTTTATGATGTTCATGTTTTTGCATCTGGATCTTTTGATATTTATTAGAAAAGAGGACTGACTTTTTATCTTATAAAAGATTTATTTAAAGGAGGATTCAAAGGGGTAAATTAAATAGGTCTGTGATTTAGATTGCGCAGAAAGTTTCGGATGAACATCCTGTCAGAGAAAAAGGTCATATAGGTTCATAATAGAAGGATGTCAACAAACTGTGATGTTCTTGCATTTTGAGTAGCCAGAGAAAAAGAATGAAAAATGAAAGGTCAGGGGCAAGCTGATTGCACAAATTATTTCCTTTTTTGTTCTGAAAGGGAAGTAGAAACTATATTTGAGGATGAAAGTGATTGTAGGTCTTCTCTAACCATTGGTTAAGATGAATATAGTTTGTCTATACTGACTCTAGCTCATGAGCTTATTTCTGTTATATTGTAGAATGGTTATGAGCATTATCAGAAAATTAATTTAAAAAAAATAATTTCACCTAACTCTTCAATATTTTTTCCATTAAACTTACAGAAAAAAATCTAAACTACTTTCACAGCTTTCCATTGTTAAATAGCCATTTATCTAATACAGAATTGGCTGTTAAAAAGAAGTCCAAGGTGTATCTGTGCAATGACTCAGAAATTTCAGGCAGCTGAAGTCTCCTTATTAATGTCTAATATAGCAATTTTCTGATATTGAAAATCAAGAGTAGCAGGGTCATGGGTGCCAGCAATAGGGAGGACTGATTGATTTCATTACTAAACACTTGTGTGTAGGAGCTAGATACACAGTAATAAATAAAAGGGAGTTTTCTTTGGCCTGGAGGCCAGCTGGCGTGGCCTGGCATGGCTCAAATGCGGCTTAATTTTCTCCGTCCCCCAGAAGCATCCCCTGCTGCTTATTGGCAGTGGTCCCCCGTATACACCAACCCCTGAACTGTGCCCAGACTTTGTCAGAGAAAGACGAGACACTTGGCACAGGTCAAAACTGTGCCACGCGCCGAGCCGGCAGCTTCCCAGCATGGGTGATTGCTGGCCAGAGCACAGACATCTCTCCCGGTCTTGCTTAGCTTTCCAAAGCAGGCTGTGGTCCTACGTGCCTAGCCTCATCTTAAGCTGCCCATGCACAATTTTATTAGTTGCAAAACTATAAAAGAATAAATAATTTGGTGGGGTTTTTTGTTTGTTTTTGTTTTTGTTTTTTATTTATTGTTTGAAGCTGGGACAACTTTAGAGGTATTCCTAACAAAAGGTAATATAATTTATAGTAGGTGAAAAGACCTGAGTACTGGAGAAAGCAAGCGAAGTATATAAATGATGCAAGAGATGCTTTGCTTAGGGTATGTAAATGGAAGTAGAAATGCAATGAAAAACACATTAAAACAAAAAAAAAAATCTGGACCTAGTTTCTCTCTTTCTAAAATGAATCATTCAGGAGAAAATGTTCACAGGATTGTTAATACTTTTTCTAAGATATGCTTGAAAATACTTAGTAGGTCTGATTAAGTCAAGGATAAATTTAGTTATCCCCATAGCTGGTTTGATCTCAATTGCATTTTTTGACTGGCTAATTGTAATTGCCATTTTATTTTATTGTCTCTCTAATTGGTGCAAAGTTTCTTTTAATTTAGTGGTATCTAACTTACCTTGCAATGTGTTTTGGTTCTAAGCAATTTCAGTCTTAAGCATACTTAATTCCCTTCTGAGATCCTCCATCACTAACAACACAAGATCAAATAACCAACTAATTAAAATTTATGTCCATCTTCTATTGAAGTCATCATTCATATCCCCCTGAGTAGGTGATTTCTGACTGTGTGATCCCATAGGAATATTTTTATGTCTACAGTAGTATGTGAGTGTGGAAAAGTGGAGTTTATTCTGTTTCATTCCTGTGTAAATGGAAAAAGTTTCAATAAAAGGGTTAGAATTTTTATTTTTTTTTTCAGATATACTGTGCAAAGATTTAGCTAAATTTACCTTGCTTTGAAGAAACACTGTGAAGTTCTATGTATATACATTTTTCATTAAAAATGTACATCAGATAAAATAAACTTAAGAATAAAATACACCTTTTTTTTTTTTTTTTTTCCTGTTATTTCCTTGTATGCACTACTCTTTCACTGGAAATAGGGGTGCCAACCCTTTCAGAGAAGTCAGTATCCATGTAAACATGAACATGCACTTCTTTCCAGAAGAAACCCAGGACCAAGTACTTTGCAACATGGATTTGACCAGGTCATGTCATTTGGCCTCAGGCCTGTTTTATTTCGCATGAATTGCAACATTTCTTTAGTAGTACAAATCACTTTAAGACAACCTTTATGAACCCTGCTTTCCATATGAAGGTAAGGAAGGGGAACTGTCCTTTCTCTCCATGGTGCACCAGTGAGTCTTTACTTCTTCTTTCACCTAGGTGAAGTCATCTTAGAACAGCTCTACAAATGCACAGACCTCTGAACTGATCTCTAAATGGCAAACCACAGTCCTGAGGAGGGGTCTTGTGTCAGCAAGAAATGTTGATTACTGTGGAAAGAAATCAGGACTTGGATCAAAGTGAGTGTTTAAGAAAACAGTTGCACATGCAAAAATGGTTAATATAAAGCAAAGGAAATTGTGGCTTCCTGATAAACTGTCCCCTCAATAGTTTTTTTTTGAGCTAAAATTAATTCTGATGATGTTTTCAACACTGTTATTTATGCCACTCTGTGGTTTATTTACTTTTATTTAGATGCTTTCAATTATTTTTATGTTGCATTTTACTGAGTCAGGTCCATTTTTGAGCCCATCCAGTTGGTGTGAATTCTTTCCAGCCAAAACAATTCCCATGTACACCGTGTTCTCAGTCCCAGCAAAAAAACCCCAACCAACCAACCAGTTATTGTGGGACTCTGTAGCTCCTGGAGAAAGCTTGCACTGCTGGTTAGTGGTGCTCATGTTAGCTAGATAGTATCAAGTTATGATTCATAGTCCTCACAGATATGTCTCTCACTGATCACCCACTATACACTGCTGAGGTCAGAGGGATGTGTCCTCAGGCTATGCAGTAGGTGTGGGAGAGCCAAGCACAATAGCTCTCTCAAGTCAACAAAGGAAAAGCATCTTCACAAGGAGAATGAAGGCATCCTGATAGAGTTCCAAAATAAATTCAATTATTTCCATCTGGAAATGGTACTACAGAGAAAGTCATGTTGCCTGTGATCTAGACAACAAAATCAGATGAGATGAATCTTACCCTTAATACCTTGCCTACATGCTGGACCAAGACACATTTACTTGGATCACTGCAGATAAGTGTAAGCTGGGCTGTTGGTGCTCTGCACTGTTTTCCTCCAGATGGTGTGTTTGCTTTAGCACAGCTCAGAGTGCCAGGCAGATATGCTCAGGGAGTGCTTCAGAGAAGGGACACCACCACAGCAGGACACTCATAGACCTTCCAGGTCTCTGGGCCATGGAGGTCACACAGCTCCGCATGCCTGTGGACATGTGATGCAGCTTTTGGTGTGGGGGTAGGAAGAAGAGGAGGTGAGTTTGGCTGCTCAGAGGATAGTGCTGCACTCCAAGTCCAAATGAGGTGTGCCAAACAACACCAAAATCCTTCCCTCTCAGATGAAGCTATGCTTGCACACTAAACCTGGAAGAACTCTCAAAGTTGAAACAGAGAAAGGAGTGTCTTTGACAGAGGTCTTGCATCAGAGCAATGGAGAAATAAAACACTGTGTTCTGGGGTCCCACTACCAAGTGTTGCTTTTCTCCATTGCCTTTGAACTGAGAGGAGGTGAAATGTGCTTTTGGTGGATTTGCTCCACCCTGTTGCTGTCTTCGAGTCTCAGCCTAGGACACTGCTCAGATGGTCTGGGGTAGAAGAGTGGGGACCTGCAGATATAACCAGAGAGTGTGTAGGAACAGGCACTAGCAGTGTCTCCATTGCAGGCAGAATTGTCTGGTTACAAAGGAGTTGCACAGGTCTTGAAGCTCCTCTGACCCAACGGGCTTTTGACACAGGGATTTCCAGCACCAATGGCAGAGAAAAAGGTGTGAGGATCCTTGTCTGTGAGCAGTATAGAAAAAATAACTTACACTGATGATTGCTAGTCATCTCCTTCACAAGCATGCCAGTTTTATTCAGAAATTACTATGGGATTGATGGAATTTAGACAGGAGGATATGATTGAATGCTCCTAACACAAGACAGAGGACAAGAAATACCACGTAGTGGTCCTAGGGACGTATTTTTCCTCTGGCCTCCTGTGTGGGGCCATAATTAGAGCTCTGATTTACCATTATTACATGATTTATTTCCTTTAGTTCTTGCTTCCAGCAAGCCTAATAGATTTCTCATGTTATTAGATAACCCTCTCTGTGAGCTGTTGTATAGATAATGGTTTCATGCCCCAGACCCAGAGCTTTAATTTTCACGAGTGCACTTAAAAAAAACAATCAGGCAATGAGTTATTAGTCAAGTTATTAGTCTCAATTGTGTCACCATTAAATAGTTTGGTGGCTTTCTTAGCTACAAGAACAACCATCTGAGTGTCCTTCTGGTCTCCCCCCAGCTGTGGAACAACCCTGATGATACCTTCATTATCCCATCAAAAGGCCTGACAATACTCAGGTGCCAGCACTTATTTGGCCTGACATGTCCAAGGCTTGAATTTAGCACTTAAGCCAGTGCTTACATCCTGTCAAGTTCAATGGAATTAAAGCAGATGCTTTGTTAAGTAGAAATGTATTTAAGTGCTTGTCTCAATTTAAGGAAAAACAGGAGTGTTTTATGGCATTTTGGCCACTGAGCATGTGGTTCGAGTCCTTCAACCACAGCAGGTCCCCAGAAGAGCCACTCCAAGCTATTGGCATGGACTTTTCCATTTTGAAATTGTATATCAAGTTACTTGGGCTTTGGGAGTTTGATCATATCAGAGCCAGAGTCCACTGTGAAGTGAAGGGCATTCAATGTGTAATGGATGTCGTTCAGCAGCAGGGTGAATCAGGCTCTTAAGCTTTTACTGCATCCCACAATGTGAAAGTGGAGAAGTCCGAGTTTTATTTAGCTCCATAAAATATTTAATCTCAACAGTGATGGAGTTGATAAAAATCTGTATTTTGTAAAAAGCTTTTGTTTCAAGGCTATCCTTTTTTATGATTAGCCTGTATAATCTCAGAAAAAAAAGCAATATCTATTATTACCAGCGAATGATCCAATAAGTGTCTTGGGTATTTCTGCAAAACTTCTGTGCAGGTTTCTAATGAGGGAGATATTAAGTTAAAATCAATGTGGGAGTAGTTCTTCTAGACCAGGGGAAAGTGTGTCATTATTTTTACTGGCCAAATATAGTATCATCATCCATTAACTCCCTAGCTGAAAAATATCCTGTATCTCACTGGGATGCTGATCAAGTCATGTTCTTGTATATGATTTCTCTTAAGACATGTCTAGAATGTATTTTAGCAGGAAGATTTATAGCAGGAGATTCTCAAAGAAATTTTGTGTTGCTAAATTTTACCTGTATCCTACAATTCTCCAAATCTAAAAAGGCAAAAAGCCATCACATCAAAAAACATTTGCTGTAGGCTACAGGTAGCAATTCTATCCAAACAGGACATTCTAAACCTTTGAATCTTAATCTAGAAAAGTTCTCTGGGAAGGTATATCCAAAGCCTCAAGAAACATAAACAAGTCTGAAGGTACAAGAAATAGTCACCATGAAGAAAATTCAAGATCTAGCATTCACCTAAAGTAAGTTAAAACTATGAAAAGACAATATAATCCATGACACATATGCTTTTAAGGAGCTGATGTTCTCACTAGAGCTGGGTAATTTTTGTCTGAACATTTTGTATCCATCAAATACAGTTTAAGGTTCTCTGAAACTATTGATGAATGTGGGTTAAACAAAGTTAAACAAAATTCTGACTGAAAAAACAATCAGATGCATGGTTCAGTTCTGCATTGAATACAAATTCATTATGGGTACTGCTTATGCTCTGAAGGAAGAATTTTAAATAATTGCTCAAGAAAAGTATAACAAAAGACTTCTTCCTCTGTTCAAGATTAATGTCATGGTCTTTGTTTTTATGTTTCTAGTTAGGCCATACAACTGAAACACAGTGATTTACCCAGCAATTTACATGCTCACATCGATGCAGAAATGCTATTGGGAAATTAATTTCACTGAGCACCTTTGGAACAAGATATCTCAAAACTAAAGCTTCTGTTCCCTTCAGGTATAGTAGGAACCACTGAGAGAGGCAAAAGATTTCTAATCTTAAGTAAGAGCACATAAAATCTACCTTGTTTGGTATTTTCATCACCCACACTATCACTCTCAGGGAAAACAGTGGAATGCATTTCAGGAACATTTTCCTTAACATAAACAAAATGCAGCTGTTTGGAAAGGCCATGGCAAGCTGTAATTGAAGTGCGTTTGAAAGATATGGTGGTTGAGGGTGTGGAAGCAGCCCTGCTGCAGAACTGTGTGCACATGTGGTCAATTGCAGCATGGGGACATGGGTCACCAGGTTCTGCTGGCAGGAGATGCCACGTCCCAGACCTTTCTCTCTGCCCTCACACAAGCTGCTCAGGTATGTGTCTCCAGCAGTCAGTACCAGAGGGTCTGTCGTGGAGGGACCTCCCTGCATGCCAGGCGGTGGCTGTGTCACTGGATTTTGCTCCTGAGAGTTGCTGTCAGTGAAATCTTTCTGACCCACCAGCTAAGGGAAACTGGGCATGCACAGGGCAGCCCTTTACAGTAAAAGCAATCCTCACTCTTGTTAACCCCTCATTTGATAATGATCCACTAATGGAGAGAATTGAAGTTGGCAGCCTTTGCCTTGCAGCTGTTCTCCTCTCCCTCCCACTGAAGATAGGCTTCAGGGAGCCAGTCTGCCATCAAGAGATGCTCCTTCCCTTAGGCTCTGCCTCCTCTTTGCATCACACAGTCCTAGCCCCATGGCTGTCTGATGGCTGAGGCACCCAAGTGGCTGCATTTATTTCAGTGTTGTTAGAAGTCAGGAAGGCTAATTTTGATGCTTGGATGTCTCAGAGTTTCTGCCAGAAAATTAAGCCTGTTATGAACTTTACATTACATGCTACCAGAATTGCTTAAATTTCTGTTAAATCTTTGTCATTTTTTTTTTTTTCCCTTTTGCTGGTTACATGACTTTTGGAAAAGTCCTTTCAGTCACATTATAACATTATAAATCACCTGCTGAATGATTGGGATTCAAGGGGGTTGATTCCTCCCAATTTCTGCAAGATCAAAGGTATGGCTGTCCTCCAAAAGCTGTGATGCTTCACATCAAAGTTCACAATGAAAACTATCTCAGTTTTCCTCTTCAGTGTTTGGATTTGACAATAAGATTTCAACTGGAGTGTTCAGCCTTCATTTGTGAGAGGACACGGCTGGGCAGGTTAGCATGGCAAATGCAAAACCCTGATTTCAAATCCTCAGTTCCTAGATTTTGTGAGTCTGTTTTAAAAAGCTAACATCTTTAGCACAGCTATAAATATCCCTTTGGTAAATGCCCTGAGTATCTTTCAATCCATGCTGATCCTTGTAATCACAGCCGCATTGTTCTGGTCATGTCACTGAAAATGCTTTTGACAGAACAAATGATGATCACCTGTGCTAGTCTTTGTAAAAAGCCTAAAATCCAATCTGCTATTTCATCAAGAAAAAACAACATTCAGTTCATTTCTTTCTCTCTTTCATGTGCAATGCTTTTCACTGGGACACACTGGTTTTTTCACTAGCTTTTTTTATTCTTTTTCTCCATGAGCCTCACAAAACAAATAACTGGTGGGAAGTTCATAAAGGAATTGCTTTTACTTGCTTCAGGTGCTGACGGCCTGGTGTGGCTTGTTATGTTGGGGTTTTTTTCTTAACACAGAAAAAAAAGTTTAGGGACTGGACTCTGTTTTGCTTGAAAGTAAGAGTTCTGCAGATGTGCGATGGCTGATATTTCTGTACCTATCCTTGTACAACAGAACTAGACTTTAAAGTGTCTGAAGTTGGTATATTCAGAGAATATCAGTCATAAATACTTTTATGTCTGACTCATTTAAGCTAGAGTTGTAACTTTCACATTGCCATGTGCCTTTATATTATTGAAGTTTAAAGGAATTCCTTTCGAAGCCTAATGTTTGGCTCATGATGAAAGAAAATCAAACAGCTTATTCAGAGTTACGTTAAATAATTACATGTGTAACCCTTTAAATGCTAGATATGCAAATAAAGTGTTATACGGTCACTTGTACAGCAAAGACTTAAGGCCAAATTCCCTCTGTCTATCTCTCCACCTCAATCCCACTCTTATTTCTTCTGAAGTTCTTAGAAATTACCTCAAGCAAAAATTGTATTAGATATAACACAATGTAATTCCTGAAAAAATGTTCACAGCAAAGGACCCAGTTCTGTTCCAAACATTATTACTGACATCAATGAAATTCAACTGTATTGAAGACTGACAGAATTATTCCCTGCTTCTCATGGTACTTGTTTCAACCCCCAGTGCTGTAGACTTCTCCAAGTTGGAAAAGGTACATCAGAGTCACAGATACACTTATGATGATAGTCACAGATCCTGAAAGGCAATTGCTGCTCTTTATTTACCAGTGGAGACTTCAGAAGATACCAAAGCAACATGATGCTGAACCTTAATAAGGAGACCTGTATCTGTGAAAAATATGTATGAATTTAGGAACTATTCCCAACCTATATTAGATTTCTTGAGTTAGCTAACCTTTAGATTTTTTTTTTTCAGACTTTTGCATAGAAGAAGCTAAAAAACTTGTATCCTGAACCTTTTCAGGTCTCTAGATCTAGCTGAGTCATCCAAGGTAATTTAGGAATCGGTTGGATTCATGCCTTCTGCTCCAACCCCTCTTAAGGTTAGTACACAGGATTATCTATTTAGGATCTGTCATTTCACTCAAACCATGAAAAAAGAGATGTTCACACTACAGAGGGACATATTTTCAAAATATTATGAAGTCTCTTTTATGAGATCTTGTTTGTATGCTAACTTTTAAGTAATTTAATTGCTGTCTGCAATGAAGAGCATCAGAAAAAAAATTACTTTTTTTCATGTGTTCAAGTACTTCAAGGAGAACTGGAATTCATTGTATTAGATAATTTTTGGCTTCTTCATTGCCCTGAACTGGGACAATTTGTTGTCAAAATATGTGAGCAAATATCATAAAGTCTGGGACAAGAAGCAAATTTTTTTCTAATCTCAGAGAATATTGAGTTTAAAATCTGAGCTATGACTCACATCAGGTTTGTTTGTATGTATTTTCTGTTTATTTGATCCAAAATAATCTCTCCTTACAAAGTCTTTTTTTTGTTGTGTTTTTGTTTGTTTGGTTTGGTTTGGTTTTTGTTGCTTTTTTTTTTTCTGGCAAAACTTCATCTGTCTAAATATATAAAATAAAAAAAATAAAACAATTCAATATTTGACCTTTACTTACAAGACGAGGGATGGGAATGAACTAGTTCAAATGTAGAAAGAAGTTTGGCCTTAAATAATTTTAAGAACACTTTAATGTACCAGTATGTATTTATGTATTTTTCCTGTTTTTAAAACATTTGGAAAAATAATACAAAAGGTAGAGAGAACTGTATCTCTTAGCCACAAACAAAACCATAGTACTGTGAGATCTAGAAGTGAACAAATGTATTTTTAGGTGCTTGTTACCACAATGTTACTCTTTTGTTTAGATCACACAAATGTGACCATTTCTTAACTTTGTCATTCACTTTCTAAATATTTTAGAAAAGGGAATAAACCATGTTCATTTTTGACAGAGTGCTGTTGCATGCAAGGGCACTCACAGTTTGTTTATAGCATACCAAAAACATTCTCTAATGAAACATTTCAAGGCTAATGAACCAAAACTTTGCACCAAACAGACAACGGCTGCAAATTCTTTCTTGTCTGCATTTGTTAGAGTTCACATTTCAGCTGTGCTCTCTGCTCCACCCACTCTGTGCCGCTGCAGATAAAACAACGTCTTGGATTGACAAGTCAACTTTGCAAGACTAGCTTTCCATGAAAAAGCTGCATCAAGTCAGGCCATTAACTCTTTTGAGGCAAATGCGCTCATGATTTTGCGGAAAAAAACAAGGGGACCAAGCTGCTGTCCTTCTCCCCTGAACTTTTAATGTTCCATCAATAAGCCTAGCATAAGGTCCAGAAGGAATGAGAAAGTGCCATTTGCAAAGAGGGATTTAACATGTATGGCATGTGGTGATGGTCTAGTGGTTCTGGCTGTATAAAAATCAATGATTGACTTTTGGGAAGATGGTTAGTTTGGCAATATTGATACTACTTCAAAACCTTTCATTATATTTTGAGGATCTAATTCATTTGGGAGGGAATGTTTTATTGTGGCTATTTCCAAACTATGTGATGACCAAAACAGTTCAAGGTCTTCATCATGCAAGTCTGGAAGCAGTTAAGTAAAAATCTATGGCAAAATCATGATCCAAGGCTAGGTGTTAAAGGCACTACTCTGGAGATCCATGTTCACCTCTAACTCTGCTTTTCTTGTGACCTCAGTTAATTACTCTTACAAAGACTTTTTCTAGATATGCCTTTGCACAGTGTCTGGCAAAGGCCCTGCTTTGATTTGGGGCCCCCAAGCAATACCCTGAGTATGCAATCATCATTCAGTCTGGAACAAACCTCCATGCTGAAAAGAATTCTCAGTCACCTTGCAAATTCATGGAGTAAGAAGAATGTATAAGCTGAGAACAGGCAGCTGTGGAGAGAGAGATTATGTTAAAACTTTTCTGGTTCATGGTGAAGATAACCATGGAATCATGGTTGCACCTAACTCTGTTAGCAGCCAAAAGACCCCTGATGTTGTAAAAGTCCTCTGAATACAGGATTGGGTTTATGCTGCTGCCATTGCCCATCTCAGGTCATCATCCCCACAGGGCTCCTCACCTGCGCTGTCATCAGGAATCCAACCCACCTTGTTTAGAATGGAAACTCTTTTGTATGTGAATCCAAAAACATGTGTATTAACACAAAATGTTGCTTATTTTGATGTATGTAGGGTTGGTAATGTGATCTAGAGCAAATACTCAAAGCAAGTTGTTGTTGAAATCCTAGTATGCTATTGCTGTCTTTGTTATTCACACAACTTAGTGAATTGTCTGCTTCAGAAGAAGGTGGAGATATACATCAAGTAGTTTAAAAGATGCTTTTTGAACAAGGTCTTCTGTTCCTAGCAGCTTGTAACAGGACTGGAAACAGAGAAAATAAAGGCCAAAAGAGGCATCACCCAGTTTCTACTATATACAACAAAAATTATTTGGTACAAGGAAATTAGAGAGAAGAGCTAATCAGGAAGAAGAAGTATGTTGTAGAAAAGTGGATCCCAGTGATAAGTAGGAAACTCGCAGTCTTCATTTGGCATAACGTCATCATTCTCTACCTTCAAAAAAAGTATAATTTTGAGAAGAGTTGCAGGTGAACATTCCATGTATCATCATCAAGCTGTGATTATTATTATGACTCTGACATAGTCTCTTGGCCATTATATTTCATTGCTTTAGTAAAGTTCCTTCTTGCACTAGAAAAAATCCCAAAATATTATCTTCCCCAAAGTAGTGTCTTTGAAAATAACAGCTGTATATAGGCAATAGCTACTATATTTTTAAGAACAGTCATAGTCTTTCTGGCAGCTGGAAAGGTTATTCCTACTGGTTTTGAATATGAGATAATCATCTTTACCAGCCACAATGAACAGGCCCTGTCTGGAAGTAGAGAGACAACATCTTTAGCCTACTTTTCTCCCAGGAACATGTTTGAGTGTGGTTTTTGGTTTGGTGGTGGAGTTCTCTGATGTGTATCAACTGAAACACAGGAGTGTTTTTTATCACCATCATTTGTAGATGTGGTCCAAGTTAGCATTGGGTAAACCTACTACCTGCAAAACGAAATATGAATAAATTCACCTGCTTACTCTGAGCTCCTGTTATTCAGTAGCTCAATCTTTTTCTAGGTTTTTCACTTCATTAACATGTAAGGCTTTAGTGCATAGTATATGCAGATGCTATTTAATAATGACTCTTTAACTGAAATCAGTGAGAACTCAACTGTTGTGAAGTTGACATCGTGTAACAGGACTGTTTTCTTGTTGAACAGCTTGCCCAAAGAGGTGTTAGATGCCCTATCCCTGGAAACATTCAAGGTCAGGTTGGACAGGGCTCTGAGCAACCTGTTCTAGTTAAGATGTCCCCGCTCACTGAGTCTAGATGACCTTTAAAGGTCCTTTCCAACTCAAAGCAGTCTATGATTCTATGAATAGCAGGCGAGGACCACAGCATCCTCAGCATGCAATAAAAAACCTCTTTAGATGATGTCCAAAGTGGTCTTTCAAGCTGCTAGTCCCTGGATATGTCCTTTGGGAATAAAAAAATAGAAAGGTAAGAAATCAATGACTAGGAACTGGTATGACAAAGAGCTGCTCGCTGGCCACCTTCCAATTCTTTGCACCTCCCACAAAGCCTTGCAGGAGATACACCTGCCATTTGCTAGAGATGACAGCCACTCCTACTGGGCTACTGCAGCTGACACAAGGTCCAAGTAAGTCCTTTTAATAACTCCTGTGTCTGGAGAAAAGAGAGAAATAAGATAGCTTTGTCATTTTAGTTCTTTGTTGGAACAAGTTACCTCTGAGTGTAGCTGAGCTCACGGGTTTTTGGCATTCTACTTCGCTTTATCCCATTACTGTTAGAGTTCTTCTGTTTCCAACATTGCACCAGCTGACAAACTCCCAAACAAATATGAATGCAGATTTCAAGGGCAATACTAAGGATATGTCATCCTGCAATCTCTGTAGATATGACCTTTTCTAAGTGCCTCAAGTTACTCACTTAGAGTGTTTAGATCAGTCCAACAACAAAAGTTTTCCAAATTACTTTACTCATAAGTAAAAGTGGATGGCACAATGTAAACACATTACAGGTAATCACAAAGCACTTTTTAATGTGTGCTGTATATTTGTGCTTAATCCTCAAATCATAGGTATTTTCAAGCCATATTATTAGAGAAGTAGAATATTGGTATAGTTGAGCGTTTTACTGTGAAATCTTTTCTCACTTTGCATGACAAAGGCAAACAAGATTAAGTTGTGTTGAATCATTTCCAAACACTTTTTCTTAAGAGCCAAATAATGCATGAAAGCAATATCTGCAATACTTGTAACATAAATATTGCAAAAAAACTCCTAAGACTGCATAAAAGAATTCTGCTTCGTTATATTGGTAAATCAATTAACTGAGAAGAATGTAGTTGATATTTATTTGAAATGTGAAAGACATTTTCTTATTTAATTTTTTTATTATATTCTGCTGTGTAATAGGAGTCCATAATTATCTATCAAAACCACTGACTTACCCTTTTTTTTCCCAAAAGCTACTCCATAATAAAGTGCTATTGTCATAATAGCTATTCTACTTTTTTCTCTGTTCTTTCCCACTCGGAAGAATAATAGGTATTAAATATAATTCTATAGAAGCAGCTTCTGTAAGGCTAAAACAGGTGTTTAACTGGAAAAGAATAATGTTTGAAAAGGATTAAAATTGAAACAGGAAATATTTTGTGCCAAAAATGTTGTGCTTAAGGTTGCTCATAATCTCAGAGTTGATGTTTCAGACAAAGGTTTACTTTCATTTGGTTGGAATGATTTCTGTATCTTATTATCTTTTCAAATACCCACATAGAAATGTTAAAAAGCCCAGTCAAATAGGTGGACACACCCTTTATTTTGGCAATTTTATGAAAGTGACACCTGGACAAACATCTGGGCAGCCTAATCTGTCAGTGGTAGTGAAAGTCAATCAGAAAGGTCAAAAATGCTGTAGACATTTGTAATACTTTGATTTAATACTATGTTTAATTGTGGGGAAGGCTGGTGAAATGCAGTGCAAGTGGATGGCAATTGATAAGGCAAGGAAATTAAGGTTATCCATGGAGAAGGTCCTGGTTTAGCCTAGCATTGGCAGAATTTCAGCGTCCCTCAGCTGCCCAGCCATGTCAACTCACCCCATGTGTGACCCAAGGGGAAGAATGCAAGGCGCTACTGCAGGCAGGTGTGTTAACTGCTCTGGGGCTGGGGCCTGCCATCTTCTCCTTGATGGTTTTTACTATTTGGGAAGGCTTCTTTCTATAATGAATGGCACCAGATTTTGAAAAATCTAACCTAGTCTTTGAAAAATATCAGATTACTTTTCTGTGCCCAGCTCTGGCAGCGGGTTCTGTTCCTTTAAGATCTAGATAATGATGCACATGAAGCATTGTTTTAAGGTACAGCAGAGTTAGAGGCAAAGAGACTGAGATGATTGCTTTGCTTTATCCCTATAAAACTACTCAACATCCACAATTAAAACTTGGTCTTTGACAAACTGTGTGACAGTGCGTCTGTGCTGAAAAACAGCCCAGGCCTGAGATCTGACCATATTTTGTATTTGTGATTGTCATAAATTAGAGCAAAAGGGAAATGTAGTCTAAAAGATATATTCTTTGGAGAGTAAAATAGTAAACTAGTCATTAAACACCATTTCTGAAAACAGAAATTCTAGGACCCTTTTTACTATGATCTGTTCTTTTGACCTTAAAGATGAGGTCAGCAACTCCACTACCACACTATCACAGCTGGGCACAAAGTACTGACAGAGTTACTTTTTCCCCACACATACAGTAGGCACTTTCCTCTCCTTGCGTTGCATAGCACAGTACCCTACTAGTGGTCGGTCTGTTTCCAGCAAAGCTCTACATGAGTAAGATAGTAGTAATCTTGCTCTTAATTAGCAAATAAGTACTACTATGGAATTAATAATGGAGAAGGAGGCTTCTGTAATCAGGATGCCTATTTTGATATATGCCTGTGACAGCTTACTGGCGAGAAGGGAAACCAGTTCATTTTTTGAACAGATGTGATATTATGAATGTGCCACATATCCCAAGAGCTTGGCTTCTTATTCCCAGCATCCCCAGTGGTAGGGTACACTTACCTCTCTAGGATGACAACCGTGTTGCAAATACTTCCATCCCAGCTGTTAAATTCATGAAGATTATAACTGTTTCGCACCTGTCAAGCAAATGGGCACTGCCCTTCTAAATGGACGTCTAATTAGCGCACAGTTTCATTTGCATGCATTTTCAGTTTTCAACAGGTGGCACTAAAGAGCCAATAAATGATTCTGTTCCCAGTCTCCAGCATGCAAACTCCTGGGCAGGCACTTTTATGTGTGTTTATCTATTTAAATATGGTATTATAATTCCAACATAATTAGTCATCTAATTGAATTGCATGACCACATCCATCCAAGGCATTTGCATGTACAATTAATTAGGATTTATCTAAAAGCACGCTTTTTGTTCTCTATTTCCTACAAGTTAAATTACTCATTAATGGATTAGATGCTGATTTAATTTTGAAAGTGTTACAATACATACACTTGGAGAAAAATAAGAATTGGTAAGCAACAGAGAGGTAAATAATTATTTTTCTTTTCCTTTCTATTTAATAATGCTACCAAAGGCCAAGCTCTAGAGCATGGCTGATGAGAGCCAGAATTTCTGTAGTCTTAGAAAAGTAAAAGTGTTCTTCAAAACCCTTCATTTGAGCAGAAGCAGGATTTACAAAAGCAGAATGGCTTTGCACATACTACTGGGTTTCAATATTCCTGCAGAAAAAAATTTATTTAAACTTATATATTCTAGATGGTTACAATGCTTTGTATTCTAGAGAAATAATAGACAGGAAAAGAAACCGTTAAAGACATCCTTTGGCAACTGCCTTGTTTTCATGCAAAACATTTACACCCATGCCAGTTGCAGAAGCAAATGGAGACACACCTTGAGATGTGCTGTGTTATGCCAAATGGGAACTATCATACTAGGAATGGACCAGAAATAGAAAACTAGCTTTGAAGTGGTATCCAAAATAATGATGAACCAAAATATCTCAGAAACAGAAAAGACAATATGGCTTTAGTTTCTTAATTATTTGTCAAAGCTCTTTTTCTTCACAGCCTATATGCTTGTTTCCTGCTACAGGACAGTGAAACTCCTCGTTCACTCTTTTATTGTCCCATTTTAACCAGTGCGTGACATACAATCATTCCAGAAGAACAGGAAGAATTAAAGAAATGTTTGAAAACCCAGTTGAGATATTTGTGTAGAATTATAAATACAGGTCTGCAAGAACAAAAAAAAACCCCAACCCAGATACTTTGTTTTAGGTTGTGTTAAAACAAAACATATCGTGATTCAGTCTTGAAGCTTTGAGGACAGCATAGTCCTGAAAACCATGTAGAGAACAAGGAAGATGGCACCAGGATAATCTGTGTTGAGAAATAATTTCACAAGTAGGATAGAGCACACTGAAGTGACAACACAGCAGTGTAAAAGAGAGAGGCAGGGCAACATTCCCCATTTCTGTGTAGTCTTTGAAGTGACCTTTGCTTTGCAGCTCTTTCTTTTAAACAAATTATCTCCTGTACCTCTATGGGCTCTTTCAGTCCACAGTTTCTCAGAGGCTTTTTGTTCCACAGATGACTTCTGGTGGGGAAGTAGCATACTGGTTTAAAATTGCTCCTCCCTGGGAGCTCTCTCTCTTTTCTTCTACTTCCAAAAGCTTTCTCTTTTTATCTTTTTTTTTTTTTTTTTTTTTTTTTGGGGGGGGGTGTGTGTGTGCATGGCAGGGTATGTTTATATTTTAATACAGATTTTATGCATTTAGAGAAGCTCACCCTGAACATCCCAGAGGAGTAAACAGTCCTCAATGGGTACACTGGCTGCTGATCACAACTTTACCAAGTATTTCTGATCTGGGTGTTTCTCTCACTGTTACTGTTTTTAGATCCTATTAGAGTTAGGCCAGATGGATTTTCTGCTGGCAGAAGTATCCACTGTCTGCCTGAAATAGATTTTCTGTGCATCTCAGAAAGTTAGTGAAAGGAGGTTTCTTCTTATACTTTATAAGGTATCAGTAAAAGTACTTCATCTCAACCTTTCATTAAACAACCCATGGCTAATCGCAATGGGCTTAGCTTCAGCCTTATCCTTACTTTTAACTGCTTTGTTGAATAGAATGCACTGGGCTCAACTCTTTGCTAAGCTGCAGGTGAAAATATACAGCCAGACACACACATGTGTGCTGTGTGAGTGTGTCTGTATTTAAGCTGTGCTGTGTCTGATAGATATATTTGAAGAATGATTACAGCTAAAATGGATTTAGAAGAAATGAGACATTGGAACTAAATTAAAAGAACTGGATGGAAATCAATCTTCCTTAATGCCTCGGTCATTTAATAGTCAAAAAGTGAAAGTTCTGTAATGTAGCGTAAGGCACAAGTTTTGAGTGGCCCAGAGAGCACTAGAGTAGTCTCCTGACAACTTGCTCCCTGTCTACTTTGTAAAACTATCAGACCACTGTCCTCCCATCTTCTAAAACTCTGCTGCTTCCCATTTCATAAGATAAAGCCATTCTTTGCAGATTCATGTACTATCTGTTTTCTTCCTCTCAAATACACTCTTATGCTTAAGTGACAAGCTTCATGACCACAGTGGAAATGCTTGTTTGTGACTTTAGAGTGCACTCTGCCTATAGCCCCTTCACCTTTGATGGTGACAGATGCAGCAGTGCCGATGACATGTAATATACAGTATGTGACTTTACATGCACTATGAAAGCATGAAAGAATCACATCCATATTTCAACAACCTGCCAAAGTTTCCACTGAAACAGTGGCCTATAATTTAAGCATCTGATAAATGTTTGTAAGACTCTAGCAAACACAAAAATCAGGAAACTCTACCAATAAAGTTTGGGGTTTTTTTAAAGACAGAAAACCTGTAACAGCAAGCTTATTTTTTTTTTAATAAATTGACTACTACTTTGTTACCTAGTAAAGGGACTGAAGTTCTGAAAGTTAAGGGTGTAACATTTAAATTTGTCTGAAAAAAAACTGATCAGGTTTTACTTTGACAATTTGTTATCTGCAATTTAAAAGGCAAGTAAAGCATTAATTCCCCAGGTGCTGACTGGCAAGAGGTCAGAATGCTGGAAACAGAAGGATACTGAAAACCAGATGAGAAGGGGAAGTCAGTAGTGTCCTTACTAAAATCTAATTAGGAAATAGCATCTTTTCCTCTGCTCTGGAAAGAGCAGAGACTATCAGTGAAATATCAGCAAACAGTTTGGTATCTTCAAAGATACTAAGTAAAATTTGGAAAGTGCTTTGAAGATGAAAAATGGTAGCGAGTGCTAAGTATCACTATTAGCAGGACTGATGTGTCAACTGATGTTGTCTGTCTGCATAGTATTGGGTGAACACTTGGGTAATTAAGGTCAAATGAATAGCCTTGCTTGGTCAATTTATTGGGTAAAGTGTGTCTTGTTGCTAGCTGAAGCAAGATGTGGTATTTGTGTGACTAACAGACCTGGAAAGTGAACACCAAGCATATTTCATTACTTCATGAGACATCAGTAGCAGTAGCTGTTTCCTACTTTGTGGGCCTGCCTTATACTCTCTAGATACCAGGACAGGGAGCAGTTTTTCATTGCACTTAGAAGTTTCTGAACTTGTAATTGTTAGTTTGACACCATACCTGCCTTCATTAAAGTCTTGAGTGTCTCGAACATTTAGCAGTTCAGAAACTGCTAAATGCCACTCTCCAAATCTAACTTTTCCAGCTTACCAATATTTTAATACTAAAGCATTTATGGAATTAATTTGGCAAAGTTTGGGGTAGTGAAAGATTGCTATTGCTGATCAAGAGGTGCTATTCAAACCTTTATCTACATTCTGCAAGTACACTTCAGCCCTTTTGTTATTGCTCTGGAAGCTCTTGTCATGAAATGCCTCAAGTTGCTACCACCTCCAGGACATAAAAAAGAGGTCTATTTCTACAAGGTAAGCTTGTGCTGTACTAAATGGAATTTACAGAAGTAACAGATAATTTGCTAAGTTTCAATGTTTATTTTGGCTTTCCTTAATGAAATCCCCAGAGAGTACAGTGCAATACACACCCCAGCTGCCCCACGAGCATGAAGCCTGGTTTGTGAGTGCTTTTTGTGCCTTTGCTTAGCAGGACAACAGCCTCAAGCAGCAGACTCAGCAGTAGTCAAGCAGTCTGGTGATATGTGGGCAGGAAGAGCAGATCAAGTCCTGGAGAGCACAATCATGCAGACATCCCAGTAGCAAGGCCTAGGTTTCTGAAATCTTTCATTCTGTTGCAAACTCTAGTTTGGGGGCACCTCAAACTGTCCCATATAACAGTTCAGAAAACAGCCACACTTGTACCGGAGCTTTTGGTCTCAGATGGGAAAGAGTCAGTCACAGTACATGGGAAATTGCTGCCAGTACTTGATGCTACCTGGCTAAGATTTTATTCACCTGGGAAACTGATGCAAATACTGCTTTCCAACTGCAAATAATTGTTTTCATTTGTATCTACTGCCATCATAGTCTGGACAACCTTAGCTGGTGTGTAACCACCTGCTTAGATTGTGAGCAGTTGTTTTGTCTTTAGGTTGCACACTAGAACCTCCATTTCATAACTGAACAGTTTTTACTGATTATCCCTTTATGTTAAACATATTTTCTGTTTTATTTCTAAAATGGCAAATATCTTCCCAACACATTTCACGTAGGAGAGCACCAGATGAGCACCATTGAGGTAGATTCAGGCAGAACGGTCTCACTCTCTGACAATGAGCAAAAATCTAAACCAAGCCAGCTATCAAATACTGGTCTTTTTTTTTTTTTTTTTCTTTTTTTTTTTGTGGTGGTGGTGGTAGTAGTTTGGGTGTTTTTTCACATAAATACACTGTCATCCAATTATTACTGTAAAGGTGAACTCTGCAATCCTGTCTTCTGTAAAAATTCAGAAGTGTGGGAAGCCATGGACCTTATCGGAAACAAGGATGGGACAGTCCTGACTCTGTTAGTCATGATAGTTCTGCACACAAATGTCATGGTAAGAGTACTCCCAGCAGCCAATAATAATGGAAACTAAACTTCCTTGAAAGATAACTAGAAGAACAGCTTTCAATTTAGAGCATTGTGCTGATTGAATCCAAAGCAGTTCAGAGCAAAGCAAATGCAGAGCAGAAGGCCATAATGCAGCAAGCCCTTCCACAGAGTTGCAGGTTAAGACTTAGAGAGAAACGGTGTGCATTTTGAAAGAGGCAGCAAGAAGCACGACTAGAAGTATCTCCACTGTGTTTCCTGTCTCTATTCTACAGCAGATACAGATGCATGTCAGGTTACCTTCCTATAACAATACATAACCAGACTTCAGATGCATACACTGAAAACGACATCACTGGGCACTGCAAGTTTTGGCTTTCAGTCAGCATCTATATTTTGGAGCTTGGGTATTATGTGAGGACTCTGCTTTCACAGTAGCAGCTACCTGAAGCCTGACTGCTAGGTATGCTCTGAGCACAGAGTCACTCCTGGATGCATAGTATCTCTTCAATGCATAAACCTGCTTAGAGCTTATGGTATACCTATTTCTTCATATCCTGGATGTTGTAGTATTAACAAATGAAGGAGTTAAGATCTAAACTTTGAGTCCTGCTCCAAAAGATTTTAGAAATCTTGATGAATCTTGATTGATATTTTTTTTTTAGTTATGAGTGTTTGGCTTCTGTCCTTTCCACCATAGCTAAAATAATCAGCATCTAGGGTGAAGAGGAGAAACCTATGGAGAATAAATAAGAATAACTAAACTGAATGACAGAGATACGTGCTATTAATGTCTCCTATTGTCTGTGTCCCAATCTCACAGGGAGCTGTACCCAGCTACCCAGAGAATCAGTAGCTCATTTAGCATTTGTCATACCCCAAGGATGAGTCAGTCTGTGACTTAACTAATCTGGCACATTATGCTTTCTGCAATGCCAAGTTTGATCAAACTATTTCAGTGGTTCAGCATTATAGAAAAGAGGCACTAAAGACTAAAAGTGATGTTGACTCAGCCATTTGGCTCCTGCCAGTGAACATTAGTGATTTTTGAACTGCTTGGATTCCACTTCTAATGAAAATCCATTTAGAAAAAGTAATTTACATGCATTGCTCATTTCCATGTGAGGCTTGAAGCCTTTGCCACATTGCTACAAAGGGATGCAGTTCAGAATGCAGTCATTTCTCTCTGCTCTCATACCATACATGAATGATTCTGTCTCTCATAATTGCCTGATATCAATACTCAATAGATATATTTTGACATATGACAGAAGATAATGGGATTTCCCAGGGAGAGGAGAGAAACAGAATATTCTAGTAGGAAGGAGAGGAGTTTTGAATTGGATTTAATAAAAACTTCAATTGGTACATCAAGAATGTTTAATCTTCGTAGCTAAACAAAAATTGCCCAGTCATAGCTGGAAGCAAGTAACAGGCTATTAGCTTCAAGATATTAAGGAAAAATTCCATCTGTATTGAAGTCAGTGGTAAAACACACATTGATTTGCATGAGTTGAGAATGTTATCCTGTAAAAGCAGTAGCAGCTAAACAAGCACTTCAGCACTTACATGCAGATTTCATGGGCCACTGTGAAAGAAAATCTGGAATTGAATTTGGGCTGCAGATATTAATTACGTCATCTTTAGTGCCTAAAGGATCACCAGGTACCAGGAGATGGGGTCTTTACAAAGAAGTGAAAGAAAAATCTCCCCAAGATGTAGTCCTAGATAAGTTTAGGCAGTAGGGAGATAAGCCAGGTTCAGTCTCCTTCAATCTGAGGGGATCAAATGCATCTGATCCCTAAAGAGCACAGTGGCTTCACACTCACCACTTGTCTTACTGGGGCACTCTGCATCTCCTTTTTGACTTTTTACTAATGAAAGGAGTAAAAATTTCCAATATGTGGTTGAGGAGGAGAAGAGAAAAATTCTAGACATGGCATCTCTAATGTGACAATTAGGAACTAAGCAGAGATATCTCCATTTTGGTTCCTGGACCCAGAGCTTTTCCTGTATGTTGTATTAGGTCCTAGATAAAGTAGAGAATTGCTCTTATTTTGAGGATATAAAATTGAGATCCTGAAAAGTTACAAAAACTTATCTGAGACCCTACTTTAAGATAATAATGACCTAATAGGATCCCACACTTACTCACTGGTCTTAAATAGGGTAATGTTACCAGTGTTCTTCTAGTTGTATATTCAAAAAGATCTTATAAACCATTTATTTTAAACTAAACAATACCATGAGAGAGTGGTCAGATGATAGCTGGGCTAGGGGACATTTTTCAGATGTGTTGCCTTTTCTTTCCTGCCTTCCCATATTGTTACAGTCTTTCTTAGAGCAGGCACTCAGCTGCTATGGTGATCGGCAACACTGTAAAGCTCTGAGCTAGAGAGATGGATGCTGGAAGAGCAACTTTCACCTCCTCTTGCTTGCCTTTTCTTTAAGTAATTAGAGCCCTATATTTATCCTGGCACTGCTCACAGAGCCTACATTTACAAAATGAAATTGTCTATCTCTTTCAGCAAGCCATTTAAAGCTGCAGCTCTGAGACAGCTAAGTGCCTGATTTTGGATGGAGCTGAGTAGACCTAGATGAGATGTGGGCATTTTTACTTTGGGGGTTAAGGGGTTTGGCAAAAGATAT